>LIEC01011899.1:28358-133159 GCA_001925005.1 Drosera capensis
GAGTTTAGGAATTATGTGTCAAGGAATAAAACAACGATTCAAATTAAACAATTGAGATAGAAATTTGAGATTAAATTATTCCATTTTAATCTCGATCATTCATGTATATATTTAAATCTTAATTATTAGATCATTACTTAACACATGATATATTAAAAAATATATTTAATTTATATTAATATATATATATAATCAATACGTTAAATAATTTGGGATTGAGGAGAGTAAACAAGTCTAGCTGATCCTTTCCCCAAAAAGAAAGTCCAGCTGATACGTTCAAACTAGAAACAAGAGTACTATTTACAAGACGGCGTGGACTTTGGAAATCTTCAACTGAACTCACAGCCGCACCCTCCCCTTCATCTCACCACACCGTGAACCCCCTCTCCTCCTCCACAGCCATGGCCAGCTTCTTCGAAAAACTCGGCTTCGGCTCCAAATCCACCTCCTCTCCAACTCCTTCCCCGATCGCCCAATCCCCCGACACCGACGCCCCCTCCCCAAACACCCAATTCGCCCAATTCGGCGCGGGGTGTTTCTGGGGAGTCGAGCTCGCATTCCAGCGAGTCCCGGGCGTGACGAAAACCGAGGTGGGGTACAGCCAGGGAGTGGTGGATAAACCGAGCTACGAGGATGTGTGTACTGGGAAGACGGGGCACGTCGAGGTGGTGAGGGTGGAGTTTGATGGGAACGAGTGTGGGTATGGGGATTTGCTTGGGTTGTTTTGGGGCAGGCATGATCCGACTACCGTGAATCGGCAGGTGAGACGGGGGAAGGGACGGGTGAAGGGAGAGTTGATTTCTTGTGATTGAGTGATTTCGGAATTGTGGATTCTGGTGGTCTTGTGATGTTTTGTTGATGCTCGGAAGTATTTGCTCATTTAATTTAGTTTGGGGTTTGATGCGAAAATCATTTCTCCGTATTACAATAGGGATAAAGATTTCCTAATCTCATCTTTCGTTTGATGGGATTATTTGTGGTATTGCTTTTAGCTTTGTCTGGTGGGTTTTGATGATGTTTGTGTGCTTGTGTGATGATTTTTGGTTCGCGAAACATGTTGTCCACGATAGGGCTTAGGTTGCTTAAATCTCGCTTGCCCTGCCCTGACTAAACTATGTCTTGGAGGAGAATAGCTTTATTGTTGTTGTGTTTGTTTGTTTTGATGAGCTCAGTCATGTAGATATGTGAGGAACCTACTCTATCAATCAAGTTTTTCATGGAAGACCTAGTAGTATGTTTTAATTGTATCATCACATTTCCTGGCGTGAGTGTTTTTGTTGCGCATATAGACATGCTGTGGTAGGGTTTTGGGTTATGTTCGTATCATCTCACCAGTATTTTTTTTATGTGGTTATTGACGGGAATGCATGAACATTTGGCATGATGGGAATGTCTGGGTTGTTGTATTGTTTATCCAGGAGAAAGCCCGTTACTTGCTTCAGGCAACGAATAACACCATAATGAGAAGGGTATTTGTACAGTTCATTTGGAGTGAATCTCCGATCATTGAAGTCGGTACAGAAGTGTCATCCAACATGATGGTATTTGTGAGGAAGAATTATGATATGTCATTTCTAAGATCATACATTATTAAAAACGGAGCATTGTAGGAGCTACAGAATTGCACAGGTTTGTGTGTAGTTTCAGTTGTCTCCAGTGACCCTATAGTTACGTTGTTGATTGATAGCGAGTTTTAATGTGAACTAGTCGACTAGATTTTTATGTGGATTTCCTTCATGGGAAATTTCAATTCCTTTGATGAAAAAAGTCTATTCTTCGGGAATGAAGAGAGAATATGGATGATAAATTCCTATGAATACGCATGTATCGATAAGAGGTGTGCGGTCTCAGCTGCTTCAGAGGAGTATCTCTAATACTGTTATGAGCATGCTCAAAACTTTGTTCTTCGAAACTTATCACTTTTATAGAGACCATGGGTTTCTATTTTCTTTGTATTCTCCATACTCACACTGGCATGTGGGTTGCAGGGGAACGATGTCGGAACACAGTATAGATCAGGAATCTACTACTACACGCCCGAGCAAGAGCAAGCAGCGAGAGAATCTCTGGAACAGCATCAGAAACTCTTGAACGCGAATATCGTCACTGAAATCCTGCCTGCTAAGAAGTTCTACAGAGCCGAAGAATACCACCAGCAGTATCTTGAGAAGGGCGGGCGCTCCGGATTCAAGCAGTCTGCTGCCAAAAGATGCAATGACCCTATCCGTTGCTACGGTTGAACACTTGTTTCTCTGTTGGATTCAATTTGGTTTGTCTGCATTGGCGTGTATACTGTATGTAATGTAATTCCAATAAGCTATTGAATTCTCAACTCAACTTGGTTTCCCTGAATTGATGTCTTGTATGCAATACCAATGAGCTATTAAACTCTATGCTCTTGTTCCAAAAGTATAGCTTCTTTTCTGTCTGTTTTTCCCTCGTGACGTGAAAGGGAACCGTGTAAGGTCTTGTGTGAGATCTCATGTATAACTCTTTTTCTATAATTATTGCATCTAAAAGGCTTGAATATAGAAAATGTCACGGTTACTTTGCTGGTAACATGGTATCATGGTTTGAAACTTTTTGACACAGGTATCATGGTAATTGGTAAATGCATACTATACAAGGTGGTTTTATAGTGTCATGGTAATTGGTAAATGCATACTATACAAGGTGGTTGTATAGTGAGTGGTTGTATAGTGTGCATTACCGTGTATAATTCTAGAAACTTCTCCTAACAAGGTAGAGAAAGAATGAACAGAACAAATACCAAAAAATTCACTTGAAAAAGATGTCAGTAGTGTGTTCCTGGCTTACTTGAATCAAATCTCATCCTCATTGATGAGATTGGCCAAAAAATGAGAAATAAATTGGCCAAGAGCAGAGGCTAGCTCATCTCATAATCAAGGACTTGACAATCAAATAGTAACATCATATTTGAAGAGGCTACAAGTCGTTTGGTAGCCGGACCTGAAGATCACTCCACGCAACACATCGAAGAAACTTTGTGAGCGCCTTCTTCTCCGACATCAATGAAAAATGGAACTTCGACAATAGCTGCTTCTCATCTCCACTCAAAGTTCTTGTTGCTGGATACTTCAGTATTCTCTGGATTGCCCTTAAGCAAAAAGAGTTTTGATATAGGGCCACGGTGAAAATCCAATAAATACAGCCATCAGAACATCAACTCCACCACTCCATCGTTGCTAACATGTGAAAACAGTTCAAAAACTGGATGATCTGAACTGAACTTGCTTCCTTTCATTGGAGCTGGGTCTTAAATCCCGGTCAATAATGCTGCGCGTTAAACTTCTAGCTAGCTTTATTTGTTTGTGCTCAGAGGGATTTATCTTCCCCGCCTCTTGGTCCCAAACCCAAACAATATCATTTGCTGCACCAACTGGAGGAGGTAGACAAAAATTTGCTCCAGATTCCTGTATAATAAAGTGAGATGACTTGCCATACATATAATTTTGTCTCAAAATAATATGATTTATTTTTATGAAAAAGTCTAAATGTGTATTAATGAAAATCATATGTCATGACTCAATATTTTAAAGAATTAAATATCATTTTTCTCGAAAACCAAAATGGATTTGTCATTTGTAATAATTAAGATACAATACTCCACCAGTAATTTCATGTCACATGAGACTTTAGACACTCCAATATCGTCCAGCTTACACTGTAACACTGTGAATGATGTCACAATCAATATATCTTAATATCACATTCTAGTTCTCAAAATGTTCTTAGACGTGTGACGGACACAAAAGCTCATCCAAGATGATGATGACGATGACGGCGGCATCTCCGTCTCCGCCGCAGACACTCTCCGACCTCCGCACCAAAACCACCACCCACTCCATCGTCGCCGCCGCCGCCAATCGCCGGTCCTCCACCATCACATCTTCTCAAAGTGCATCCCCGCACACTCACACTCCCCTCCTCCACCAGTCACTTGTTGAACTATCTCGTAATTTCATCGCTGGATTTTTCAAAATTCTGTTATGTTAACCGTTTCAGGTCGAAGAAGTGCGGTGGCATACACGGTGGAGGAGGACGACGGCGAGAGGAGGTTGCGGCGGCGCGCTCGGAACCTTAACCCTAATGAACTCGTGCTCGAACCTGTCTCCGAGGTTGAATTGAATAATGCAATTGGAATTGTTACTATTTCGTTAATCATTGATTTTCATTATGAGGATGGTTAGTGATAATGTTAGTTTGTGGTTTGTGTAGAGAGGTGGAAGAAAGATGAGGTTGAAGGGGAGCAAAGGAAGACGAGGACAAGAAAGGACAGTGGAGAAGGAGGAGCCGAAGCAGAATCGGACAACTCATAAGTTGCTTAAGGTAACTGTGTAACATGATTCTGCTCTTTCGTTTTGATTAAGATTTGAATTGTGGATAATCTTAGTTGTTTATTGGTTTTTGTGTCAGACTTGATGCTGGTTATTGAGTTTGAGTCGGGGAAGCCATTGCAATGAATTCTGTTTCTCATTTTTGTTGCTTAGGCTTTGAGTTATAAGTATAAGGACTGATTTAGGCTGGAGAGAATGATGGTTTGATGTGGTATGAGTGCAAGTGTGTTATTCTTTCAGCGATGTGCGAACTTGTGTGTTGCGATTGCTATTGTCCAAATGTGCACTCCGTATATCTCCCGATAATCAGATTGGCCCAAAATATGAGTTTCCAAGCAAACTGCAAATGAATGCATTATCCACTAGGATTTGAGATTTGACCATCAAGAAATGATGGTTGAACATTCGAATTAGTTGAGCTACCGCCAACGTGGCCTAATATATCAGTCTTGGTTCATTATTTAATTTCTTTGTGCAGTACTAATCCCTCATTTGGGGGCAGAAGTTGATTTACGCCTTAGTAATGTTTAATTTTAGGTGATTGGAGGAACAGCCAAGCGAAAGCAATTGTTGTCACCAGCAGATATGGATGTACGCCCTATGATGGAAGTAGTTAAAGGTGCAACTTTTGATATCTTGCAAGTAAGACTTTTGTGTCGCCCGTGTTTCAGCATCTTTTCTTTCTGTTGATTATACATGTTTCCAGGATCATCCATTGGTTATTGTTTTCTACCATTGATTTTACTTGAAGTAATATTAAGGGCTAGGATGACAAGTTCATTAAAGATAACCCTGACACCATGAAGCAGCTTATTATCTGTAAAATGTGATTGTCTGACAAATTGAAATATTATAAAGCTCATGGAAATGTCTTTATTATTAAGGATATAGCCGTCTGAACTACAAAAATGGCTAAGTTTTTTCTTTTTTTGTGGTGCAAAAATAGCTAAGATTAACTGTGACCAATTCTCCTTCATAACGACCTAATTTAATGTATGGATTGCTAATTCCGTAAATACTATAGGTTGCAGCAATATTTCTAAGTTCACCAGCCCATTTTACCACATTTCAGAATGAAATACTACACGTTCCCCAAACAATGAATGAAGCTAAGAACGTCAGCAGTATTATCTAAAATTATGTCATGAATAGTTCGGGATTGGGATCGGGATCAGATCCCTCTTGTCATTGTAATGAAGGCTGTGATAGAGCTACACTATCGTGAATAGGGGGTTTCGGCCCCACTCAAATTTTGAACACTTTTTATTATTAGGATTACTACGTGTTGTGGAAAAAATAATAATTAAAAAGGTTAGATTACACCTACTAATGAAATTTAAATGTTGAAGCATACATCCCACTTCTCAAGATCCTATTAAGGAAACAAAATTAGTATTAAATCAAACATAGAAAAAGATAGGATGAATGATAATCTATTTATCTACTGTTAAAAAAGATGATTGATCAAGAGTGGATTTTCTTGTCATGGAAAAGGATGTAATTTCTTTGGATTTAAGGTTGATATATTTGTCACCCCACTGACACAAAATTTCTAGCTACGACACTGAATGAAGGATAATGTGATAGGAACACCCTTTACAGATGATGAAAGTAAATCTCGACGGTTGTGTTTGTGGTTTTCGTCGTAAAACTTATGTCAGAAAGGTATATATAAATATATCAAGTGTCCTATGGATTCCGATTGCTGATATTTCACATACATGACCAATATGTTTGCGGGTTTTCTGCTAGAAATCCCTTGTAATTTTGATATCCAACAGTTGTTTTTGCCTTAACTTATGTCAGAAAGCTATAAATATGTCAAGTGTCCTATGGATTCCAATTTCCGATATTTCACATACATAACCAATATGTTTGCGGGTTTCAGCTAGAAATCCCTTGTGATTTTGATATCTAAACATTTTACCGTGAGATGAAGACACAACCCACTTTTTTAGTGCCTTGGATATTTGGTAACTTTGCCGGTGTCCTTTCAGAAACTATTCTAAGTACTTGTTTCTGAACTCAAATGTATTCTACGCGAAAGTTACAGTAGGATGTATAGGGCTTCTATGTGAATGAAGTCAATCCGGCTACAGGAGACTGGCAAGTGAATTATCATAAGGGTGCGATAGTTTGGCTCTGATCTTATGTTGCTTGGAAAACAAACTCACCCCTGTCTACTACAATAAAAAATTATTATACTATGGTTTTGCTTTTTCTTTAGAGATTCTAGTTCTGTGATGGGTTTCTGAATGAGCGAGTGATTGTATACCATTGCAGGTTGCCGGTGGCTGCCATGCATACCTGCAGCCTGGTCGGTGGTTAGACTTGTATAGCGGTACAGGTTCTGTTGGTATTGAAGCTCTCAGCCGCGGTTGTTCAGAGGTAGGTTAAGTAGACTACTATTGAGTTATGCCACAGACTGCTTTGTCTGGCCAATAAATTCGAACTTCTGGTTGGCTAAAAATCATTGCTGATACTGGGAATTCAGCAGCCTTTTGAAAGCTTGTGCATTTATTCCTAATTTAATGGGTTTTTTCAAGGTATATATCCATTGTATATAGTGCAATTCTAACGATGTGATTGTTTTTTGTTAGCCTTTTGGTCTGTTCAATGAGTTGATTCTCAAATGGTTACTGTGGCGACAAAAAGTTAATTATAATGAAATGTGCTTACTGTTCCCTAAAAGTGTTGGTTTACTTAATTGTTATATTCAGGTTCACTTTGTTGAGATCGATCCTTGGGTTGTTTCCAATGTCCTGCGACCGAACTTAGAGTGGACAGGGTTTCTTGATGCTTCAGTGATACATACCATCCCTGTGGAAAGATTTTTGGAACAAGCTGAGCACAATACTGGTAAGTACTGCTTCTCTTTTTTTGAGTCATTATTCCTGTTTGCTTACAGTTCCTTATGAATTATGATCCGTGGGGGATGAAAGAGGAAGGGGAGAAAACGCAGGGATGGGAGAATATCATGAACCATGTTGGTCGAGGACTGTAAACACTTTGTTTGGTACTGTAGTAATATCAGTTTTGAATGCTATAGTAATCTGCAGCTGTCGCTAAAAACATTCATTTTGTTGCAGGTAAAAGTGAACCTTTTGATTACATTAGTGTGACGCCTCCATACACGCAAGTGGATTATAAAGTACTAATGGACCAGTTTTCAACTTCTCCCTTAATTGGAGAAGACACTTTTATGGTAGGCTTTTCGAATTTCTAATCTACTTTTTACTTGGTTATTTGGTTTGGGACAGAATTATTCGTAGCATCTCCATTGACTTCAAAATTTTAAATCTCTTCTTAAATTCATGCAGGTGGTGGAATATCCTATAGGAATGACTTTGCTTGATTCTTGTGGGATCCTTATAAAGGTTATCTTACATTCCTATCTGTTGATTGTAAATTTTTTTTTTCTGTGGTAGGAGGAAATGGAATAGACAGAGAAGAGAGAAAGAGAAAGCAAAACTAATCTGACTCAGAGGAGAAACATAGAGGCGTCCGGACCGAGTGAGCCATACACCTCCTATGTCTATGTGCACTCACTGTGTTCCGCTTGAGTGAAATAATTTCTCTATTTTGCTTGATTAAAGTAATATCTCTGTTTTAAGGTTATAGAATCTAACAAATTAGCTATAAGAAAGTTGAGGGGCAACAACCTATACATAGTTTCTTAATCTAAAAAAGCTCGAGTTTGAAAAGCAAGTAACAAAACAGGAGGACAGCAGGGGGAAGGCAAAGAGAAGTTGGGAAGCGGGAGATATTTCATTGTGTTGTTAAAGAAGCATTGAGCGATTGCTGATAAAAAATGCCCACTAGATTTTGATTCAATAGACGCGTGTTTTGGCCACCCCAACCAGTGTTCAGCAGCAGAATGGTGAAAAGTAGCCAATGCTTGGACTACTTACAAGGGGGTTCTAAATTTCAGTTTGAAAAGGATTCACTAGCCTCTTTCTAAGATTCGATTATCTATTCAGCTTGAAGATGAGATGACTGGACTACGCTTTACTTGTTTTTCGCAGATAGTTGATAGACGATTTGGACGCACAAACCTGGCAATTTATGGACCTGTTTGGGCAGAAAGGAGGAAGAAGTAGTTGATAGTTTGGTGTCTTGATTCTTGAAGTCTTACTGGCAAAGAGGGCTCGCTGTTTCTGTTTCACAAAGCACACCTTGGACGTGTAATAGCCTTCCAACTGTAAGTTGGGTCCTTGTCCCAAACTTTGCTATGTTTTGCTTATTTTGAGTCACGACTTACGACTACTGTGATGTCTTCTCCAGGAAAAGTAGGTAGGCGCTCAATTGCTTCTTATTTGATGGTGTACCATATGATTCCGGGAACTGACATTGTGTAAACTAGAGAAGAATGATATTGTTGTATTATATAACTGAATTTAGTCAGTAGGCAAAGATTTGATATTGATATTGATCTCTAATGCCAATTATAAGTGTTTTACTTCCATCAGCATTTGGATGAATTATTTTCTTTGGTGTCATTTCTATCGTGCGCAATAGTATGTTGTATGAGATCTGTCCAAAGCAACTCCTCTTCATTTTTAACGCAAACGTATCAAGGCTGCATTAGTTCCCATAGTCCCATTTGTCTTTTCATCAAGTTCTGGACTCTCGGGTCCCTAGAACATAGATCATGATGTTCTTTCATGAAACCAGGGTTCTGTAATCTAATCCTGAATGATCCTCGCTGAAGTTTAGAGATCCATTTTAAGCAGACAATGGGCAAGTTTGGTTGAAGAAAAGTATATCCAGTTTGAAGTATTTAGAGAGAAGCAGCCTACTAATAAATAATCATAATAGAAGATCTTAATCTTGATTATTAGAGCTCGTGAATAGTTAATAGCTACGGATCCTTATAAACTTATGGGACAATATCCTTTCAGGGAGTAGCTTCACTCTGACAGTGGTTAATGGACCTTTTTTAGTTGATGGTGACCCACACATCAGGATTCTGGGATCATCCACACCCCACATGGTAAGTCATTCAATCAACTCCTCTAAGAAGATGAGATGTCAAGGGATCAAAACCTCTCGAGTGCGGAAAGCTGGTTTAAATGGTCCTCTGAATTTGCGAAGGGTGGAGCTATTTTCTGATGGTGAGTCCATCAACGAAAGCTGGTTTAAAAATTCCTCCGAATTTGCGGAGGATTGCGGAGGATTCTGTAACTGTGTTGCTCTGATATTGAATCTGCATCTGTTGAGTTCGCTTTGTATAACATATTTGCCTATGTTGAATTTAGACCCTTATGCCTAAACCTGTGTCAAATGACATTTTAATTTTAAACTAAAATTCTGGGCCTTGTGAGGCTGGAAAGCAGTGTAAACAAAGTCATAAGGAATGAATATCCTGTAGTAGCTAGTCTCGAACCCCGCTCTTTTTCCACTCCAGGAACTCGGACTTGTCATTTCGTTCTATTCAGAGCAAGCATCGAAGAGGGAGAAAATGCTAAAATGACAAAATGTGATCAGAACTGTTCCACACCGCGTCTGACAAACATTTTCCTCGCAATTTCAAATGATATGTTTCTAGTGTCGCTTAATTTTGAAATCTTGCTTAATTTTTTATATTTCCTTATCTTTTGCTCTTTTTTGTTCTTTTGAAGCGAGGCTCGAGTTGATGATTCGGTTCATACAATTTGGTTGTTGGTTGGAGATTGTTAGAAGAGAAAGACGGCCTAAAACTTCAGTGTCTATGGAAGTTGAGAGATTTCAAATGGGGCATCGAGCTAATCAACAGGATTGCTAAGGTCGCAGAAGAAGCGGGGCATTTTCCAAGTGTTCATTTAGAGGAACCTTTTCACGTCAGAGCTGAAATATGGATGCCTTTAGAACTGTAAGTGTAGACTCTTACTTCTATCAGCATCATATGTCTTTGATTCTCGAAGCTTTACTTGTTCGCATTTATTATGACAATTAGTTCTTCGTTGGACTTTGCAGGTGGATTGAGCATGAACGATTTTAGTGTTGCTGCTAAGATAGACGAGATAAAAACCTCGGATCTTGTTCCACGGAAACGAGTTTGGGCATATAGTCTTTGAACAGAAGTCAGAAGCCAGACAACATAAATGTATCTGGATTAACCTTTATTCTTGAAGAAGCTTTGTGATCTATAAATCCGTAACTCTTGGTGCATCGTTTTTGGAACCTCGGATTCTCGCAGCTCTTGACGACTGGAGAATGCCATTAAGGTCTAACAAACGATGCAATAACAAATTGGCATGATGTATGAAACTCAAGGATTGAGACAGTCCTTGGGTCTATGCATCATGCTTATATGAACGGAATGTTTCCCACTCACTGTAAAAGCTAATTAGGCACGTAAGGAGTTCACTACAAGAGACTTAAGCGTAGACCCAAAAAAAAAAAAAACCATAGCAAAAAACCATTGAGGAGGGAGGGGAAGGGAAAGGAAGGAATTTTCATAAAAATCCTTCAAAAAATATGTTTGTGAGTTTTTTATATGAAAAGGAAGTGAGATGTTTGTGTGTAAAGTTTATTAATTTTTTTTTTCACTCTCCAAAATGAGATCGCGGAAGACGCAGAACACGATCTCGTTGACGCCGACGTTGAGCGCCACATTTGGTGATGACGTGATACCCTCCGTTGATCAGCTGCACCAACACCATCCCCGCGTGCGCCTTCCACGCTTCCCCATTGACCGGAGCCCCTCCTCCTCCGATTATGCTGCTGCCGGCAACGATTCCAGCCATCACTGTTGTATCATTAGCTCTGATCGCGAGCCGATGACGATGACTTGATTAGGGGGAATCGGTGAGAGTGAGAGAGAAATTTGGCAGTTGGTGAAGATGGATTGGGATCGAAGGAATGAAAAAATAGGTAATGGCTTTCTTTTTACAGTTCCCTAACTTCGAAAATTCTTTTGTCGATGTCAGGATGATTTTAACTCAATGATCAATAATGAGTTTGCTATGATATTTTGTGCAAATTTTTATCTGAGTTTTGAAAAAAATAACATTTAAATATTTCATATTGATCCGTGATATATGATCTCATTAAATTTAAAATATGCATTTAAACTATTTATTATTAAAAAAAATTGTATTATTTTGACATAAAATCACGTTAAAAAAAGTTCATAAAATAATCATATGTATATATTTTGAATTAGTTTTAAACGAAAATTGAATCATTTTGACATAAAACATCATTTAAAGAAATTGATAAAAAAATCATCGTATATATTCTATTTTTCGCTGAGTTTTTATTCTTTTTTAATTTCTTCTCATACAATCGATTATCCAATTGTTGTACATGCTAGCGTTATAGTGCCTATGCAGAGGGCCTCGGGATGAGCATAATGTTGTAGTGCCTATGCAGAGTTGTTCGTCAGCAAAAATCGTGCATCATAACAAGTTCCATCATCCATGACTAAATCGCACAGATTTTCTTGTTGGTTCAAAACGGAGTCCATGGAGGACTTTGGTACTGAAAAAAAGTGATGATTCTTAAGAAACGGATTAGTAAATGCAAGATTTTTCATATTGGTGAAGAGTAGTCTTTCAAAAGGGTACATTCAGCATAAGTTATTTGAACATTGACATGACAGTTGAAATTCAAAGAAGAACGGGAAATCATCCATTGTTTTCTGCACATGGATGAACTATTCAGGTAAGGGAGTCAAGGAAGTCGATGCCAATGGCAATTGCTCCTCCAGTGATAGCATCTAACACCATTTTCTCTCTGTTGCCGCTGCCAGCTGCCGATACCAGAGCTCCCGTCAATGCGCCCCCAATCATCTTAGTTTTCTGGATTAAGCATGGTAGGGTGAAAGTGAGACAGATGAGCAACCAGCATGCGTAAGAAGGATAACTAGAGAAGCAAAGTGACTTGAACAAGGTCTACTAAAGCATGTTAAATTTCTCAGATTCATTTCTAGAAGAGATAAAACCCATGCCAAAGTCCGCAAAGCTCATGTATTCATGATTCTAGTCCACTGGGATGCAAAACAACTAATATGTGGGTCGAGCATGAAGGTTAGTGCATCCATCGAGATTTGAATCCTAACTATCGAGATGAGGTTGAAAGCTAGAACCAGACTGACTATGAAATATTGGTTTTACTCTGTACTCAGCTCCTATAGGAAGTGAGGAGCATCATTCAATGATGGCTCAACGCCATTTTCGCATGAACTCAGTGGAAAGCCTTTTCATCTCGAATGACAAGTAAACAATAGGTCTGGTAAACATAAAGATACTACCCAGTCGTCACTTCCACGTATCCTTGCCACTCCATACTCCATTCCCACGTATACTCCAGCAATAGTTCCTGTCAATTGGGACCCTCAAATTTCAATAAACATGTGAAATTGGTAAAAATGCAAGCAAGGCGGGAGAGATCCTCGGCTAAGCAGGACAGATTAAACTTTACCCCAATAAGCACCTTCTTTGCACATCTTCTTTAGCTGCAGAATAGTAAGTCATGTTAACCGGATCCCGTGCCATCAAAAACTAACCAATTACGGTTCATGAGATCAATATTCTAATTGGTAGAACAGAGCTGAGAGCAATTAACCAAACCAGAGTTTGAACAAGTCGCGTATCATAAGGACCTTTTGTGACTGATGGCGGATGAGAAAGAATGATGTGCTAGATATTTAAAGCTAGAGATTGTGTATAATAACATCAAAATATGCATTTAAACATGGAGATTGAGGAGGATAGATGGAAAAAGGTAGGGTTTAGGCATATCCATATAGACATGAACAAGTATGGAATAGAATATTCAAAGTATCCTCAATCTAGAAGATAGAAGAGTAAACAACAATTATGAGAAGACAATCATACTGAATGCTCAAAGTTGTGCTTCGATACACGCCCTGAAACAAAAGGAAGAGAAATGAAGATGAGAAAACTAAGATCAAAACAATCAACTGTACATAAAAAGCCCAATATCCAGGTCATATAGTGGATGCATCTAACAACATGAAGTATCTATGGTACTGAAGGAGCAATTCATTGTTCACTAAAGTGTGCAGCACCATATTTTAAGAATCCCCTACATCAGAGACTCATCAAGGAAAAACGAAGTAACATAAAATCAATTGCTTGCTTATATTAATTGGTGGAGAAGACAGTCCTCTCAAACTAGTTCAGGAATCAGTACAGAGAACAGCTAAATCATGAAGAATCAAGATTACTCTGTTTTACCATCATTTATTTTCTTTAATCACTGCTTAATCATGATGCATATAACCGTTGTACAGAGTGAATTAGCCTATAAACTGATTTGGATTGGCAGGGGATACATCCAGTCCATGTTCGCATCTGATGAAGATTTGCATAGAACATCTTGATGGAAAGCTGAACACTTTCTTCTGTGTACACATTCACAGTAGTCTTAGATCATTAAGCCTTCTCTCATGGCAAGAGTGCTTCCATTTTAACAAGTCTCACAAGGATGTAAGAACTTTGGACAGCAAGGATCCAAGATATGTGAGCATGTTCGTGAAGGCGAGGTGATTAATAAGCTAACCTCAAGCTTAGCGGTGTATTCCATTGAGCTCGGCTCGTTATCAACTTAAAATCTGAAGCTCTAATTTACAAGCTAGATTGGTCCCAAAGGAGCAAAGAACACCAGCATTCATCCAACCTTCAGATTTACTAGCTTGTAGCAATCTAAAGCCGACCAAAAGCAAGGTAAAAACACATTTTGATTCTTTGTTCCTACACAAACATTAGAATGGAACTACAATTCGCAAATTGCTTCTTTTTAAAATGTTATTCCTAATCCATTTATAGTCCATAGACCAATTCCATCGAATTACAATATAAAATATTCAATTGATAAGCCTAAACGCTTTCAAGTGATTGCCCAAAGACCACTGTATCCAACATTTTTCTCAATCACAAAACAAATGAAGCGCGGTCCAATACCTTTATCAATGATGTGATACACCTCTTCAACAGCAACCTTCCCCACAGCAACCTGAAAGCCAATCCACACATCATTTCTCCCCCAAAACCAACACAGAATCGAATCGAATCAATCGAATCGACAACGACAACAAGCATAAGAGGGGAAGGGAATGGGCTTACGGTTCCGATCTTGAGGAAACCGTCGACGGTGCGATTGAGGAAGGGGTTTCCCATGTCGACGACGACGTCCACCTTCGGCGTCGACAGCGACCCCGCGAACCTGCTCCGAGGCATCTCCACTCGACGCGATTCTCTCTCTCGATTGCTTTGCTTTCTGTTTCTGTCTCTGTTTGTTTGCAGTGAGAGAGCGAGAGAGTTGATGAGTGGAGTGTCTTACCTTTCCTTTTTGTTGTGCTGCGCCCCGCGTGATCCGTCATGGGCGCCCGTTCCTCTCTCACCGTCTGTCATTTTCCTTGATAATGATGTCACGAAATACTCTTCACTCCTATCATATTTATATTCGTTTGATTTCAATATCAAAATTTATTTGTTGATTGAATTTTTATAAATTTTTATTAAAAAAAAATATTTTTTACGGATAGAAGTATTATTGTGAAAGAAAATAATAAATATATTATAATAAAATATAATTGATGTCATTTTTTAGATTAAATATTAATTAAAAAATAAAAGATTATCATTAAATTGAGACAATAAAAAAATAGTATCATATGTATAATGTGACGGAGGAGTATAAAATTGGGTTAAAGTTTTTTTGTTATTAAAATTCGATTTGTTTTGTTATCGTATTTGATTTGTCCTATATTTGATGTTATTCATACTTTTCGAGAAATTAAATCCACCCAAAAAGGAGTCGTCGCGTCAATTGTGGCGCGGATGGATGATGTCTTTATTTAAATCTGTAATTTGTTCTTTCCTAAATTATTTTTTTTTTTGATAATTTGTTTTCCTAAACTTAATCGAGGACAATTTAGAATATTAATTATGATTGGAAATTTATTGATAAAAAAAAATTTAATAAATATATTGGTATTTTATTTTTTCTATAATGGAATACTCCCTTCATACAAAGTTAGTTTACAAACTTTTATTATTAATGTAATTGAAATAGACAAAAATAATGTGAAGTTTACAAAGTAAGTTTATATACATATCTCTATGTGAATTATAAAAATAATATTCCTCCCATCCCCAAAATAAGTGAAAAGTTACTGACAGAATTAATATTTTAAATGTTGTTAGGGACATATGATAAGTTAAATTTTTATCCGCTATGTAAAATATAGAATATATTATTATTATTATTGATTTATCAATTTAAATTATTAAATTAAAAATTAAATCCAATTCATATATTATATATTTATTTTGTTCGGTCCCAATTTACATCTTCGATTCTCCTCTTAGACGCTGTCGCGCAGTGTGCTGAGCTGCTCAGTGGTCACCTCTTAGACTGCTGGCGGCGGAACCCTGCCGGGAAATCACACTCTTCAACGGTCAGCAATCCCTCTGCACCCTTATCCGATCTATTCAGCTTCTAATGCTTTGCTTCTTGAGAATTTTCCTTCGATTTATAATACTATATGACTTCTTAACTTCGAGTATCTGTGGCAAGAAACCCTAATTTTCATACACTTTGCTGATGTATCGTTCGATTTGTAAGAAACTGTTGGGTTCAAATTTGGGTGCTTTGAGCAATTTGGGAGATACCCAGTTGACCCATTTGCCGTCTCTTGGGATTTATTCTTCATATTCGTTTTGCAAAAGCTTTTGTTCCAAGTCTCCATCATCAGAAGAACCAGAAGCAAAAGCAACAGCAGCTGCAGAAGATGAGAAGCGACGGTCTTTCGTGGTTTCTTACCTCATAAATTCATGTGGGTTGTCTCCAGAGCGTGCTGTCTCCAAGTCACGTTGTTCTTGCTATAAATTGAGGTTTGAGAGCTCGAAGAAGCCTGATGAGGTGCTTGCTTTCTTGAGGAATCATGGATTCACTAATGAGGATATTACTTGGATGGTGATTTCTGATCCGAGGGTGCTTTTATGCAAAGAGGAGAACCTTTCGGCGAAGTTCGAGTTTTTCTACTCTATAGGCTTTACTAAACAGGATCTTCCCGCTTTTATTTCCAAGGTAAGTATCTGGAGAAAAAGCTTAGGTGGTTTCATGATTCCACTCCATAGGTTGCTCAAGAATGTATTAAGATCTGACGAGGATGTTGTCCATGCCTTGAAGAATATGGGCTGGCTTCTGAAGAAGACAGGGGGGTACAAAGGCCTTGAACCAAACATTGCCCTTTTGAAAGAAATCGGAGTTCCTTCTTCTAAGATATCTCTTCTCATGAGGTTAACTCCCTTTGTCGTGCTCTTCAAGCCTGACAAGTTCCGCAAACTTGTCTATGAGGCGAAGGCGCTTGGCTTCGATGTTTCCAAGTCCTCGTTCATACAAGCAATTCCGGCCCTAAATTCTGGCTATGTAACTACAAGGGATCGTTGCATGCAAATCTATAAGGAGTGGGGTCTCTCTAAGGATGATATCCTCTCTGCATTCTTAAAGACACCACAATGTTTGCTATTCTCAGAGAATAAGCTAAGGGAAACTCTAGATTTTCTTGTGAACAAAATGGGTTGGCAACCCGAAGCAATTATTCAGACCCCTCAGATTTTGTTATACAGCTTAGAGAAAAGATTGATTCCTAGATGCTCGGTCATCCACGTTCTTATTCAAAAGGGTTTGTTAGGAAAAGGAAGGGGCCTGCTTTATGCTTTGGTTTCTTCAGAGAAGAGATTCCTTGACAGATTTGTCTACAACTACGATCATATTGCTTCTCAGCTGTTGCTGGTGTATCAGAGAAAAGCTGACCCTTTCAAGGAGACCTACATCTGATATGTGATATCGAGGGATCAAAAGCCCGTAAGTCTACTTATGTGTTCCTGGTTCTCATGCCTGAAGTTTCTGCATCACTCGGTTTGGTTTCTCTGGAGACGTGGATATCCAAGGCTTCTACAGTAGCGGGTATCTCCTTTTGGTAAATGTTTTCCCTTTGGTGAGCAGTAAATGTGTCTGCACTGTTTCAATGATATCATCCGGAAAAGTTTTCCTGATAACGATGTCCAATCTCTGATTCGAAGAGGAGGTTCTCACCACATTTTATTCAAATACGACCGCAGCAGAAATGTTCCTAATGTTGTCTCGATGCCTTCAATGAAGCCTCCATGTCTTGTTGAGCAAAATTGAGCAGAACTCTGAAGTTGTTTGGTCCATACTCCATACTATTGAATTGAAGTGCATCATATGTATTTATCTTCTCGGTTAAGGATTTGACATTTTGCTAAGCTGTAGCGTGTTGTATAACTATGATCCTTGTTCATCTTTATATGCAGCTCATTCTGGTTGTAATGTCGATCCCAACTTGTTCTGATCACATGAGCTCTTTACAATTTTTTACTTTGTGAGTAAATCGGGGTTGGAATTGCAGATCTACTCATACTGTTAAGAATTTTTCCTGTTTTACTCTGGAGTTGGAACAACTGTGTGATTACACATTGGTCTGTGTCACAAGTTTGCTTTGCACGATAGTTAGTATAGAAATGCAAGGTGATGATCCTATTTCTTCCAGTTGATATGTTACATAGGTAGTCCTCTGCGATTAAGACAGCATCCGATGCCCAAGGTAACTCGAGGAGGCTTCGCATTCGAAATGAACTTATCATATACAATACGATTTGTGAACTATGCATTATTCGTTTGATGGGTGCTTCTGCTTGAACAAACAAGGTGGTGTATCTCCTTAAGCAAAATGAACTTATCATATACAATACGACTACGGGAAAACTAATGCTTAGCATCAATTGACAGTATCATCTCAAGAAAATTCAGAAACATACCTTTAGTCAAGTCATCTTATACACCAAGACTAGCCTTCACCGATCGAGTCACCTCAGACATGAAAATCATAGTGCAATTATAATACAACATTACATATCCTGAGCAGGTTCCAAGGACGACAAAGCATACCCTGCTCATAACTTAACGTCTTAACGTACAAACTTGCCCGCTTTTAGGGTAAAAAGCAATGATGATTGGAGAGAAACCTTTGATCGACCAGACAAGCCTCATTCTCTTTTATATATACATGGCAAAGCGAGAAGAGAAAGCATGGGAGGGAACCAATAAATATAATTATCACAAACATCACAGAAGACCACTTCAAGGAGAAATATCATATGTTCAGACTTCAGTTGATATGCAACTGACTTCGATATTCTCAAGATGACAGGTGAAAGGAATCACAACATAAAAACTGTATATTGAAAATTCGCATATCTGCATGACTGGATAACAAAATAAGAGAACAGGAACATCAGTACTGACTACAGAGAAATGGGACAATGAGGTGTCATCAGTATTGAGCACAGCCTAGCCAGCCTTGGAAGTCTCCCAGTATCACGCGACAAGGAGGCCAAGGACTCACAATATCGTTCCGTAATGCACAACAAGCCTCCCGAGAATAATATGCAAACTAATGGATTTACTGTGTCAAAAATAGCAGAGTTTCGCCATTTCCTCCATACCCACCAACAGGCAAGTACTGAGCGCCATCCAATAGAACAGTAAAAATCCCTGCAGAGATTCAATCCACCGATGCCCTCTATGCTTAACAACCTCAACAGACATTCAATTGCTGCAAGGTTCTGCTTGAGCAAACAAGGTAATAGATTGACATTCACCAACAATCACCTGGCCAACTTACATGCGGAAATGATGCTTCAATCATAATACAAAACTCCATGTATAACGAAGGCAGCTTCAAACAACAGCAAAGTATACCTGGTTAACATATCAGTTTGCCCCCGTATGTACAGGCCAAGAACAATGATAAGCGATAACTGGAAAGAATTGAAGCTTCAATCCACCAGCACATAAATCATAAAGCAAGAGTATTAGGAACCAGGGATGAGAAATATATCATAACAGAAGACCTTGAAGAAAACACAAACACAATAGTATTCTTTTTCAACTCTTCACCCATTCCCCCCACCACCACCACCACCACCACCACTTCTACCTTATTCGGATTAGTGGATGATTCTAGGTTTCGATCCTACAATAAGACCGTCTTTCTAGTAAGTACTTGTTTTGGTTGGTTAATTGGTTACCTTTTTGTTGTCAATGTATGGAAAACTCCCTAGTCTGGAAATCAAACGTCACCACTCCGATTAGAAATCTTGCTATAGATTTTTGGTCAAAATTGAAAGGTTTTTGATCAGAATTGAGATCCATTTGGGTCAAATTTGGTTAAAAACGAAGATTCTTTTCGACAAATCTTATTTGTATGATATCTTTGAGATCTTAAGGATCTTCTTTTATTCTCTTGATGATGATTCTTCTCACACTAACTTAAAAAAAAGCGTTAAAAAAAATCAAAAAACTAGATTTCTATTCTATCATTCTCTGGAAAATTCCATAAAATAAATAAGAATCTTCGCCATTACAAGTAAACAATTTGAGGGGAAACGCCATACGTAAAATTGAAGATATGCAACTACATTTGAGATTTCCACAGCTGAGGAGGAGACAGAAACGACAAGAAGCTAAAGGATACAGTAGTATGCCAAAATGTCACGTACCTACGTGACCATGTAATCAAACGAAGGGAAACAGAAACATCAGTTGTCATTTGCATGAAGATTGAATCCTATGCAAGTACACTAAGAGGCTCCTTTTAAGGGTCAACTTTACTCCCATACACATCCAACAATAGATAAGTAATAACAGTGTGCTTGTAAACAAATCTGGCCGCTTCTCACCAGTATTAATAACATAGCTTGGTTGGGCTCATTTTAAAATAGCCAACTAGCGATTTTATTAATTTTAGAAGTACAGTTGACTTGTTATGTCAATTGAAAAGATTAGTTCTTTATTTTTTTATTTTTTTAAATTTCAAACAAATCATTTGTGTTGATAGAGCAAGTCACATATACTTCAACAACTAATCTACCGTAGCTAGTAGACTGAGTTAAAATGTTCGTTAATAATAAGGTAAGTTGTGTATATTAATTTTTGGCTATTTTTATGATATTGTCATATCTTTAAGACGAAAAAGAAAATTTCTGATTTGATAAAAAAAAATCTCTTGAAATTACAAATTAAATAAAAGACTTAGAGAATGTGTGTTATTATGTGTCTAATAATAAATAAAGATTGAGATTAAAACAACTCAAATAAAGGCTTGAGATTAGAATAGACTCGCTAGCTCAGTTTATGTATAAAAAAAAAGCAACATTTAAGGTTATTTCATGCCACAATGCTGATAAATTTCAATACTAAAAAGGAAGACAATATTTGGTACACAGAAATGGATCCATTTTGTTTACAGACTGTTTGTAGTACATGAAAAGCTTTAACGTAAACTGAAATTTCTAAGAGACTCTTACACAAGATCGATGCCTTCACTATGGCTTCATACCATAACCCTCCATATCGTCGTTTGCTTAATGACCATCGTTGAGATACGATACGACAGAAGTTTTCTACATCTGATTCAAAGTTGGAATCACAAAACTCCATTACAACTGCAAGCAATAACTGTCGAGCTATAGTTACTACAGCAGTCGAGATGGTCGAAACAACAGCAATGGCTACTCAAGGGGTCCATATTTTGATGTAACTTGTGTCAACCAAACGGTTGTCTCCATCAAGCAGTTTCGTTGCCCTTTTCAATACAACAATAGCATACCCAAAACGCAGGTAGGAAAATGGAAAATGCAGCTTGTTTGACTACTCTCACTAATGGAGTGATTTTCTCTGGTATATCTCGAAACTCGGTTAACCTGGTCATCCTTTCTAACCTAGCAAATCGAATGCTAAACAAAAAAGGAGCAATTTAATAAGCGCAAGTCGAAGAAATAATTCAGTACTATGCTGAGGTCTGCTTTTGAGGGAGAGCTCTCCAACCGATATCCCGCCTGTAGAATCCTCCCTGCCAGTCGATCCTCTCGACAGCATGGTAAGCCAAATCCCTCGCCTCCCGTAGATCTTTGCCCTTGGTGGTGACCCCAAGGACTCGACCTCCCACGGCAACAAAATTGCCGTGTGAATCTAGATCGGTTCCCGCATGGAAAACCTTGACAGAAGGAGACACATCCTCTGCCTCTGCTATATTGAATATCAGACTCCCCTTTTCGTAGGTCCCTGGGTAGCCGTTACTTGCCATGACCACCACCATGGCTGATCCAGGAGACCATTTCAGTGAGACTCTTTTTAGTTCCCCTTTGCAAGCCGCCAGGAGAACTTGTACCAAATCCGATTCCAAACGCATCATCAGAGCCTGAATGGACACAAAGGTAAATATTAAGCACTAGTACAAGCCTGAACAGCCACCACGGACTCGACACATGAACACGGAAATTATTGAAATTGAATTTTTGCAGAGGTCTAAATGGCAGCTATTATCATGCAGCTGTATGTAGACTACGATTTCAACCGATTATTCTTCTCTTGGAAAATATGGCACTGTGAAATGAATGGAGTATCACAACCGCAATATAAGCAGATGAAACAACTATAACAAAAGAAACCAACCTGCAGCAATCATCATTTATCAATAAGCAGAGTATATTGTGAAACAAACCAAACTTACAGAAACCAAATTCCATGATGAGCTAATGCCAGAAGCAATAAGTGGAGCATTCACAATAACAACAAACCTCAAAGGGTGGGAATTGGGATGAAAAATGAAGCTACATGAGGATAAGGGTCTACACCAACCTGGCATTCGGGGTCTCCAAACCTCACATTATACTCGATCAGCTTAGGTAATCTCGACTTCTTTTCAATCATTAGTCCCGCATATAGCACCCCAACAAACCTACAACCTTCCGCTGCCATTCCATTGACAGTTGGCAGAATTATAGACTCCATGACCACGGATTGAAGCTCTCCTGTTAGGACCGGAGCAGGTGAGTATGCTCCCATTCCACCAGTGTTGGGACCTGTATCGCCATCACCAACTCGTTTATGGTCCTGAGCTGATTCTAGTGGTATAGCATTCTGTCCATCCACTATGGCAAAGAAAGACACTTCCTCTCCTTCCAAGTATTCCTCAATTACAACACGACAACCAGCTGATCCAAAAGCACCTTTCACAAGCATGGAATCGATAGCTTCGAATGCTTCGTTTAGCGTCATAGCAACAACAACTCCCTTTCCTGCAGCTAATCCATCTGCCTTGACAACTATTGGCGCCCCTTGTTCTTGAACATATTGTTTTGCTTCAGACGCATCTGTGAAAGTTCTATACTGCAACAAAGACAATACCTGATCATTAAGAGAAAATCTTGGATGTGACATCAAGAAAAGGCAGAACTTACAAAGAGCTTTGAAGATACAAATTCAAATAAGTTTGATCTTTTTGTAAAGAAAAAGAAATGTACCTTGGCAGTGGGAATCCCATACTTATCGCACAAGCCCTTCATAAAATTCTTAGAACCTTCGAGAGCAGCAGCCTGCGAAGAAGGGCCGAACGTTGGAATACCAGCCTTTGTCAACTCATTGACCAGACCGGCCACCAGAGGAGCTTCTGGCCCCACCACAACCAGTCCAACCTGATATTTTAGGCAGAAATTGTATACGGCCGAACTGTCGGAGATATTGAGATCCTTTATGCAGAATGCATCCCCCGATCTTGAAATGCCAGCATTGCCAGGGGCACAGAAGACATGGGCTGCAGATGGTGATCGTCGCAAGGAATAGCACAACGCATGCTCCCTTCCCCCTCCCCCAACAACAAGTACATTTACTTTCTCTTCTGCAGAACCAATCAGTGACAACATTACTTCAGTACCCATTCAATGTCTTCCATTTACAAATTTACAATAAAATCAATACTATGAAGCAAGAGTTTTCATAGGTATGCGTCGTATGCATTATCCAACCTATGTTAAATACTTACTCGAAACCACAATTGGTATGAAAACCATTCGTTGTTTCAAACGTCCCGGAAAGTGAACAGATAAGAAATGAGAATTACTTCCATGTCATATACATAACTAAAAAATACATTTGCCGCTAATTCAGTGTAGCAAGCAGTAAAAAATGACAAAAACTTCGGCCACTTTCTAATCGAGATTACATATCCTTGAATCTTTGATCTAATACCGAATTAGACGATGTACTATAGACCCCATTAAACACAAGTTCTCACCCATATAACTTGCCTCTAAAAAATGTTCCGATGCAGAATCTCTCTTCATCCTTAAGGATGACAAGGAACAGTACACATTGAAGAAGATGTCAAAAATAATGGGAAATTATAATGCCAAAACAAAAACTAATTCATCCAATTGCACTCACACCGTTATTTTCGACAAAAATTCCCTGAACTCACAAGATGCCTAAGAAGCATCAAAGTTTGCCTTGACATTAGCAATTCCCTAAATAATTCACACCCCAAACAATACCACTTTTAAGGAAAACAATAGATCCTGCAACATAACACATATCAGACGATAACACACAATATATAAACCCCTCTCACAAGTTTCTTCCCTAACATACTAAATCACGTAATTCAAGAGTTGGGAGTAAATCATATCGAACAAATATTTGATAGTTAAGTCATTCACTCACCCACCAATGCATCCGCATTCGTTACACCGCAATTCACCACCACCGACGCTGCGCTCCGCCCATTCAATACCCTCATCCCAATCCCCATCTCCCTGCCTCCTCGCCTCGCCCCATCACTCCAACACAACTTTCCCTCAATCACCTTGCCCATCACTTTACACCCACCAACACCACCACACCTCAATCCAATTCCGTTGCTCTTGGCCGAGCCCATGGGGCTAAACCGAGGAGAATGGAAGGGACCCACATGGGCAAAGTGGAGTTGAAATTGAAAAGCAAGCATTTTTTTCTAGATTAAAGGGTTGGGTTGATTGAAGAAAGCGGGTAATGGGAAATGAGTAGGGTTTGTCGATGGCGGCAGTGGGGGAGCTGGGTGCTTTGTCGATGATGGCGGCGGCGGCGGTTCTGATAGGGGTTATGGGGTTCCGGCGGCGGCGGCGGGACTGAGAAGGGATGGGTAGTGGCGAGGGCGAGAGGGGAGACAGACAGTTGCGGCAGTTCGTGGTATTTAATATGAAATTCTATACATCAGTTTTGTTGGTTAATTTATTAATAAGTCATGATGTTTAAATTTGACTTTTCATTTAAAAATTAAAATATTTTATCAATAATTTACATTACAATAATTATAATATGGTTAGAGTTAACCATATGTTTGTCGTCTAAATCAAGAATAAATCGTCGGATGGATATTACGTCCCTTTCATCGACAGTGCATCTCAACAGTACATTTTCTTAAATTCATCTTATTTCATCATCATGTTTCAGATTGTCTCGCTCAATCGTCGTCATCTATCACTGCCTACCAATGCCCTCAACATAACACTATCATTGTGCATTATGTACATCACAAACCGTATGCTCAGTTATGTCATCATCAACATCATTACTATCGTGCTCGAAATCCCACATATTGTTACAATGGTGGGAATCGAACTCACACATAGTGTTAATAATGATGCACTCAATTGGTAGCTAAGTCGCACATACTCGACAAAACTAATTCTAGTCTCAAAATCACACGTGTTGTTTACAATGATGCACTCGAAATTGCAAATATTTTCGAGTCACAGTCGTAAGCCGTCGACAAAGAGGTGAGACTCGATTGTCAATCTCATAATCGAAGAAGATGTAGTCATTGATCGGAGATGACGATAACATCACTCTCATAGGAGACGATGGTGGTTTTGGTTGGGTTTTATTTTTCTAGTTGGTTTTGATTTTTTTTGGATTGCTAGTGAAATTTAGGTAAATATTTGAATAGATTGAAGTTAGATGCAATTGAAAAGAATCAGATTTTGTATGATGTAAATTAAAATCAAGAATCTTTAAAATAATTGGTAATTAATAAAATAGATTTGATCAAATGATAAATAAGTTTCAAAACAATGACTAATTAATAATAAACATAATTTTTATCAAGTCTGTAAAAGGTCTTTAGTTGTACTCCATATCAGAAAAGTTATTGTTTTTGTATAGGGAAAAATGGATTTTTTTTAAAATTATACTAAAATACCTAAAACAAGTTCCATTTACATTTTAGTACACAAAATATTTTATGACATATTTAGATATCCAATGATAGTTTCATTTACATTTAGATATCCAAAAATAAGTAAAAGACATTAATACCCATCACCTAACCCATTTGACATATTCTTTCCTTCCTTAATAAGTTTTGACCAACTCATTCACTTCCCTGCACATCAAGGTGTCATGGAGACCGACAACATCATTCCAGCAACCTCATGTCCATGACCGAATTTGTTTGCCGAAAACCACTACCGGCGCCCTATATCTCCCGATAACAACACACCAATAATATATACAAAACATTTGGACTTGTGGGGATAATGAGAGCATGAAACAATGATGAGGTCTATCTCGATTGTAGAACTCTATACACAAGGCCGACCATCGAGGCGAGAAACCCACGTGAGACCGACGCTCATCTCTCTTACCCAAACCGACGACGACAACAATGACGACGAGGAGCTGTTGGTTGAGCAGAGCAAATCCCTCTGAGTCCAGCATGCCAATAATCTAGCATGACTGCTCTTCTAAGGTTTAAGGCAAAGATTAGGAAGGACATAACTTGTGTTTATCAAATATAGGTTGCCTTAAATTGCTATGGAGGAGAATAAGGTGTTTCTTGTAATTCTTATAAAGGGAGATCGAACGACTAAGTTGGTCTTGCAGGTCCATCAAGGAAAAATGAACTTTATATGATATGGACATTATCCTCTTCTCTTGATGGGTTGAGGTTTTTTTGATATGTTGGTAATCAATGACGTGAAACATGTCAGCGAAAGAATACCAAAAAGTTTATCGAATTTGACTTTATTTTTGTAGATTATGACTCTGTTGCTTGATGGAAATCGCCTCAAGGGAGTGATTCCTTTGGGGTTGGACGGTATGAAGAGATTGATGCAATTGAATCTCGAAGAAATAATCTGATCGGGACGATCCCTGTCTCGTATGAAGGAAGCATGCTAAGAATTTGCAGAAGAACTTGGATATCGTCAACTATAGCTTTGATATGATTCCTTGTTTTCTAATACATTATATGTAGTTTACATCTGAATGTGTAGTTCCTTGCCTTGTACATACAGTTCACAAGTCAATCAAAACGGTTCACATCTGAATAATTTGTAATTCTCGTTCCTAAAATATATGTATTTTACATCTTATTATTATGTTGTTCACATCTTTAACATCATGTAGTTCTCATCTTAATATTATGTAATTCATATCTAAATATAATATGAAATTCGTATTCAATAATGTTCTTTTCACATGTGAGTAATATGTAATTCACAAAATAGTTTCTACTGCTTTTATTGCAATTCACGTTTAATATTATGCAATTCACATATAAACCATAAATAGTTCAAAAACAAATAATTTGCAGTTCACATATGAGAGTATGTAGTCCTCAAAGCATTTTAAATAGTTCATAATTAATAATAAGCAATTCATATATCAAATTTATCAAGTTCTTATATAAGCGACATGCAATTCATATATAAGCAACATATAGTTCATTTATAAGCAACATAATAATCACCTATTTATAAAACTTTATGGTTCCTAAGACTTTGTTTGCTTTGTGGTTCGTATTGGTTTTCATACGACTTCACATAGACAATTTACATATTCACTTCACAATTTAAAAAGAAAAAAAACATTTAAAAATTCTCAAATAAACCCTATTACAAAAATAACCCTAAATAAAAAAAAATTGAATAAAAAATCCTATAAGAAAAATAAACCCATAAAAAACTCCACAAAAAATCCTATAACACAATTAAAACCAACTGCTCCTATCCCATACAACCATTGTGCTATACCATAAGATGCAGTTGGGCTGTTCCAAAAAAAAAAAAAAAAGTACAATCGGGGATCCCATTTCAGCCATCCTTGGCTTTCAGTAAGAAGATGCACTCGAACCGTCTAGTTTTGCTTATATAAAAAAAAAAAAAACTAATCTGACTCATTAAATTCTACTCATTATCAACTCGAAATGTAATAGTAATTTTTTTATTTTTATTTTTGTTGAATCGGGCCCATAATCAACATTGAATGAGTGAGACTTAACTTACTAATACCAAGTTACCAACCACCTAATGGTCTGAGTGATTGTAAGCTCAAACAATGTATTGAGTTCTAGTTTTACTAACAAAATTACAACCGTTGGGCATCTTATATCATGCTCGAGGTGTCCAACTCATATCGGCTCCTAATTAGTCGGGTTTAATGTGATTTCCAGAGATGGGAGTTCGGTGGAAATTTTCGTGCTCACTGGATGATACAGTGTGCTTCAGGTTTGAGCACCAACACAGGCTCCCAACGTCCCAACTGTTCTGACATGAAGCTGATTGGCTATTAGGTTATTATCTGTTTCATGACGAATATGTTTCACATGTTTCTGTTAGCTTCTTATTCTTTGGCTCTTATTATGAGTAATGCAGCTGCAGAAATCCGTGACTCCAGGAGATATTCTCGATGGGGATTGTTGAGGAAAGGACATGGTTTTTCACATCGCTTCGTTTCAGTCACAAACATTTCTGCAATCAAACCAGCAAAAATTATACGAGCTTAACAAAAAGCATCCATTTCATTCCAACAAAGATGTACATGCCGAGTCATGATTAGAGTCTCCTGTCTACCAAGCAGAACCATACTCCGCCAAACTGTTAGGTTCAAGGTTCAATCAACCCATTAGGCCAGATTTGATTTCTGCTAATCGATGTCGTCTTTTCTTTCTATTTTATTAATTTAACTTGGAACGAACGTAATCTTTTGAGTTTAATCAAAATAATCAGAGTCAAGTTTTATTTGAGACTAATAGTATCAGAAAGTAAAAATAGAATCAAATAAGTTCTAATCAAATCAGATTGTGAGCTCGAATCATATACTAATATTGGATAATGAATTCATCATGGACAGCACCGACTTTCCACATCTACACAAATTATGATCACAAGAGCATCAAAGGAGAACTTAAAGGGGAATAAATTTCATGTGAAAGGGGCAATGCTACCCATAAGCCTTGGATCCAATGAGAACAAGAAGACTGTGCAATATATGTTTAATCATAGGCAAAGCAGATAGTTACAGTCCAAGACAGAGAGGAGAATGAAGTGGAGGGCTAGGAAAAAACCGAGATGTATAAAGTTTCAGTACAAAGCAAATTGACAAAATATAAACATCTTCAACTTGAACAAATAGGCATTAAAGTGATTTTGAGAGTTGCATTAAACAAAAAATCAAGAGAGGCTAATGCATAAAATGATTAATAGTATATTCAGTAAACTAGCCTAGTGGAACAAGTATGTTTGTGGCAGGACTCAGATGCTGACATGCAACTGATGAAGCAAATCTCCCTTTTGAGCCTATAAAGCCCTCTGGTACAACAATAGCTAGAATGCAGAGGGAGATATTTATTCAGGTTAACTTTTCTATAAATGTTCAACTGGTTAGATCATATATCTGAGTGATAATAGCGGAAGAGGTCGGATTTACCCCCGTCGGAAGTAAAAGTGGTCATCATATTGATATCAGAGTTCATAAAATCCCTATGAAAGTAACCGTCTCCAAATTATTTCTTTTTATTGTTAGATAATATATATTTATCTTAAATATGAGTTTTGTGGGTAACATTATGAGAGTTATCAGCAAAAATCTCAAAGGGTGTTGATTAAGCTTATATATAAAGGTACTTTGAGTGTACTAGATTTAATTCATTTTTTATTGTTATTTTTGCAAAATCTTACTAATGTTTGTTCTTACAATAAACACATCTTGTTGATTGTATCAGGCTCCCATAAGTTTTAGCATTTAAAGGATATTGATCATGCGTCTCACGATTATAGAAAAGATCTAGAATTCATGGTCTTTGATATTTTCTTACCTATGGTTGTCGCTGTTATACGTACGCATACTTTTGATATATGATAGAACGAAGATAACATATTTAAGTTTTCACTCTCAAAAACATGAACTCTTAAAGCAAGAAAAAATATTTTGAATCCCTTGGTTGGTGCAGCACTAACAAAAGCCACAAGACAATGTCCTTTCGTCTAACGATGACCATTGACAACATGTTATTTTATATGATATGTCAATTGGGATATTGTCCTAGATTTGCTGTCGTCCCCAATTACGGAAATATTCCCAGGTTACTTGATGCTTTTCCATATTTACCCATCTATTTTTTTTTAATCCAATTTCTATCGCATAAAGACTACCACTAGTTTCCATAATCTTAAAAGAACTTTCTCATCTTATAAGAACGAAACATCGGTATCTCAAACTGTTACGATTGGGTAAATTCTTTTTTTTATCCAATTTCTTTCGCATAAAGACCACCACTAGTTTCCATAATCTTAAAAGAACTTTCTCATCTTATAAGAACGAAACATCGGTATCTCAAACTGTTACGATTGGGTAAATTCTTTTTTTTATCCAATTTCTTTCGCATAAAGACCACCACTAGTTTCCATAATCTTAAAAGAACTTTCTCATCTTATAAGAACGAAACATCGGTATCTCAAACTGTTACGATTGGGTAAATTCTTTTTTTTATCCAATTTCTTTCGCATAAAGACCACCACTAGTTTCCATAATCTTAAAAGAACTTTCTCATCTTATAAGAACGAAACATCGGTATCTCAAACTGTTACGATTGGGTAAATTCTCGGATATATACCGTGTACACATTTCTTTTAATCGAAAGCCCTTTATTATCTTAGATTAATCATCTTTCATATTTTATTGTATTGCATACTTCCATATTTTACTAAGAAAACGATTCATAGACTATAATGCTAAGCTCACAAGTCCACCATGTTAATGGCATTCTCTGGATCACCATTATATTTGCGGGCTGGTATCAGCTTGATAAATAAAGCTTTTTCATATTTAGTCTTGATTATGGCAGTTGGTTTTATGAGGAGTCTATAAAGTTACTTCATCCGTCCATATTAATCCTCACGTCCATATTAATCAACATATTTTAATCATACATGTGAATTTATATGAGTGTTGAATTAATTAAATGGATTTTGATGAAAAAATAATATTTTTTTATGATATTGAATTTTATTATATCAGTTGAAAGAAGAAAGAATTATATGTACAATAACAAATGAAATTAATTTAATATTTTTTATATTAAAAAATATATAAATATATTTTATTTATTTTAAAACGATAAAAAAATCACTGAAACAACATGTTATCATTGAATCTTTTGATAGGGACCAATAGCTTCACAGCCAGTTGATGACTTGACTGCTTAGAACATATGAAGTAATCATTGCCCAATTATGTGTCCATAAAAAAACGTAAATAGCTTCCAAGTATTTCTGATATCCTTATCCTAAAGTTGTTCCTGTAAACAACAAATCTTGTCAACTGTTAAAATGAGTGATTGCTCAACATGGTATTATAATGAGTTGGTGTCTTGACAAAGTGCAATGTGTACGTGAAATGGCATGGAGAAGAAGAATGCCTCCTAGAAACCGCAATCCTGAAGCGCTATGAAACACATAAGAGATCCCCCTAAAACCAGATGGAACACAAAGCGAATCCTTAAACGCGATGAAATGCATATGCATTCACTTGAATCACCTCTCTTTCTTCTGCTATCACGCTGAGATCTCGTTGCTAATTGTTAGCCGTTGCAACTTCGTATTCCCTTCTGTTCTAAACCAGTAAACCACTAGTCACCATGCAAGACAGAAAGAAAAAATAAATGGCATCATGTGTGTCAAAGAACTATTCTTCCACTGTGTCTTTGTGTTCTCTTCTTTTGAATAAGAAACTCCACATCATCAAGTATATTAAATCGTCCAAATCCCTCCTATAAGTTGGAACCATCAATTCCACATCACTTTGTCCTAGGCAAATGCAAAAAGATTGATGGCATCTAATTCAAGTCCACCATTGAAGATGACTTGGCTGCTTCTCATTTCCTTCCTCGTGGTCTTGCAGCTTCGGGTCGTTTTCGTGGAGGCAACAAGAACGGGAGCCGTACTCTCACCGCCAGCTCCTGTGTTACTGGTTCCAAGACCACCCTCCATCACACAATTCGAGATAAACCGTCTTGAGATGATTGAGCTTCAGGCCTTCCGACCAACGACTCCTGGCCATAGTCCAGGAGTCGGGCATGACGACCCACCAGGTTCTCATTGATCCAAACATGCCGAATGGTGATCCTCGTCTTATACTTGTTATTCATGGCCTCTATTCTCACTAGTATTTGATGTGTGTATACTCAGGAAAGATCTGCAATCACGCCTTTCTATCCTAAGTTTTAGTTTTTTGGTTTTACTTCTTTTAAGCTTTAATGAGTGGATTACATCAATTTTGTAGACTTGTATATGGTTTTGTAAATGGGAACATGGAATTTGTTAGGAAAGTTTTTCTCTTGTAATGATGTTTCAAGCTTGCAAATAAAGTGTTGATGCTTCATTGGCTTTTCTATATTCTTTTTTGTGATGTGTAATGTGTTCCAATCGCTGAATCACATAACACCACTAACACAACCAGATAGTAGCTCTCTGTATATATCCTGGAGTACTGTGCATCTCATTCAATCAGCTTAACAGAACAGACACATGTGTGTTGATTGGATTCCAGATTATCCGGTAGGGTGTAAACAGAGCATTCATGTGTAATACCGACCTCTATATCAGTTGAGAGAAAAGGGCGCTTGGTCAGTGTTTGATATACCAGCTCTAGTCTCAGATTGAGGAATTAGTTCTATCAAAAATTCAAACTAATAATAATAGATCCAATAATGTATATCTATCCGTTAGGAAGTCCAGCAAAACTTGGAACAGATTTCACAGCTTACATTGCTGTTCCATTATACTAATAATGGGTAATTTGAACTGAAGCTATAACAACTTGACCTGCTTTTTGACATACAGTTGAAGTTTATATATTCTAATCTTATTAAGACTTGCCAGGTGAGTGTCTGCGTTTGTGAGGGATCTTTATAGAAGTCCTAAAGCCCCGGACTGGGCTTAAATAACATACATATGTAAGCAAGACGCATCTTCAATCCAACAATTTAAGCTACTGCGTATAAATTGTTCACATATCTAGGCTACTTTTTTTTTCTTCCGGGTCGATATATGTGAGAAACTAACTAGTAATTCGCACATACTCTTAACGCCTACCACCTCAACTTTACCTATAAGAAGGCACGTTCCAGACAAAGCACATTTGACTAGCTATGTACTCCATTTGTTATTTACACTCTTATTCAACTCAACAAGCATAACATAAGCATTATGTGCGACGATCGAGTTTACAGACCAAATAACTGTGAAGAATTCAGCATTAAGTTAGTAGTTTGCCTCAAAAGGAAAACAAACTTTGTGCCGTTCAGCTTAGATAATAAATAAAGGCATCCAGATGAAAGGAGAATGGAGGCTGAAAAGCACAGCAAATCTACAGGAGTATGGATAGCTGCTTTCTTGCTTTTGTCCAAGAGCCCAATCAGAAGCAGCATAACAATCACATGGCCAACCTTCGTCTTCAGCTCATTCACGGATTTTATCTCCAACCATTTAGGTCGTTCCTGTAAGAAACCACAATGCATTTGGTTCAAGAATGAAATAAAAATATAAACTGATGTTCTTCCATAACCCTGTATCAACTGACAGTGTGACGGTCAGTTTTGCATTGTCTCAGCTAATAAAAAATAAAAATTATGGGTAAATGGATGCCTGTGGCGTTGAACCCATTGGATGGTTTGTGAACAATCTTCCCTTCAGAAACTTATTATTATTATTGGGAAAAACCATCCCTGGAAAGTGTTCATGTGAAATATGAATGGAAAAGTATTCCTTTTGGGCTTTGGCTAATGCACACTAACCAGGAGAGTGAATAACTCAAGCAGATTCGAGCGGTGGGGATACTTTTTCTTTGGTGCTGATTCTGCAATGTCGAGATTGGAGACGAAAAGCTCATAGAGACCCATCCCAAATACCAGCATCACAGTTCCTAGAAGATAAGTATCTGTCTTCACAAGAAAGAATGAGGGTGAGTTTCATACTTGACATTGTTGCAGACCACACAATTTGGGTGTCACCTTATAAGATTGAACTTTTCTATTGTTGATTTCTCAACATGGGAATGAGAGTTTCTGATTAGAAAGCCATATATTACCCAAAAAACATGTCTTATTCAACTGAGATCATTAGAGAAAAGAGATGGGATGAATTTCATGGTAAATTCACGACTCACCAGTGGCCTCAACCAGCAGCAGCATCACCTTGCCACGGTTCAGTGCATATTCCATAAATGAGTCTGCCACTACGGTACAGCCCCACATGCAAAGGAGAGATCTGTCAGCTCTTCTATACAAAGAGAATCTAGCGAAATTGGGTAGCAACAAAGTACAGTAGGTGGTCTCAAGCCCATTAGTCATGGCACACAACTGAAATGATATGGAATCTGGGAATGTTTCCTATCATTCTGCAATGCCTTACCCAGAAGCTTTTCGTAAGCTACCAACAGGCCTTCCACATCGCATGAGCAAATAGCAGAAACCAACCAAGGTCGAAACCAACCAAGGCCTCACGATTGTCACGGGCTCAGGCAAAAGACTTTGAGAACTGGGCAATGACTCATAGGAAGGGCAACATGCAGCTATATTCAGTTTATCAGATGCAATCTAGCTTTAACTCAAGTCAGGATCGTATGACTTTACAACATCAGCTAATTTTACCCATGGGGCTGGGCAAACTTCCAATTGTATCACAACTTGTGCTATCATTTACCCTTACTAGTGCCTATCTTGGCCACGACTGGTCATCTATCTGCCAAAACACAATACTCACGCATGGGTAAAATTTCTTTGTGTGCCATGTTTTTAGGAAGCTAACTAATAGTTTATTCGAACTTCTGCAAACAGCACCTCTATGCCACAGGGCTACAGATTAACTCCTGGTAGTTAGGCTTCAAATTTCACAATGCATTGGATTACAGGGCCAAAAAACTTACTTCCCAAGCTCTATCCTGATATCCTGAGCATTTTTTGGTAGATGAGATCGGGACGCATATTGAGATCTCATTCCTAGAAGACTAAACATCTGACATGGTCTTTGCATTTCCCTAAACAAGAAATCTAATACCCAATAAGCGGACAATACCATCGTACCTCGCCCTTCATTTCCCTTCCCACTACCTTTTTCAAACCTCTCAAAGAAAAGATTGAGCAATCCGAAAACCCACTAAGAAACCTCTAAACGAACTGTTTGATCCCCTTGTTGGACTAGAGAACTAAGAACCTAGACTCGCCACACCAACTTCTGATATCACATTGACTCACCGCGATCTCGCTCCGCCAATAAGCACTCGGCAGTTCCAACAACAGAAGCAACAATGTGATCAAAAGCATCAGCAATCCAAACTCAGGAATACATAAAAATGCATACCTTGACAAAGCATAGAACAGATCCAAACAAAGATCCCCAAACTCCAAGAAGCGTCAGGAACCGGCACATATAAATACCCTGAAACCCAAAACCCAACACCAACCCATCAAAAACAAACTCAATCAGTACAAACCCAAAACCCAAAAACACCTCAAAGGCTTAAACTGACACAAATCAAACCCATCATGACCTTACCCTTTCAATGGTCTCCTCGGCCGCGATCATCGTTGAGGGCACTGAATCCACAGGAGGCGCTGCTGATTGCGCCACTGTGGCTGCTGTGATCTTGAAGCTGGCGATGATGGGTAGTTTAGCAAGCTTGACTCCATGGTTCCACCTCCAAGTATGTGGGAAAATCGATCTTGGAATGTGTGATGAAGAGTTGGGATTGGTGAAAGATGTTGCATGCTTTGGTGAAAGATGAGCTGTTGTTGATCTGAGCAGTTTCATGATTTCTAAATGATTGGTATTCATCACAGGATAAGATCCATGGAGCCTGTTTGCTCACCACCACCCATTATATGATCACGGAACATTTTTGTTACTTGTTCAGATCCATGGAACCTAACAAGAAGTCCACTCCTGCATACCTTTATGTTTTCATCAAAGACATATCTTCTGGATGTTGCTAATATTAGTAACACACGAATGCACACAATGCATCATGTCTAATACATGACATGTGGTAAGGTTCGATGCGGTCATTGCTTTTGACATCGACACTAGAAGTTCAAGGCTATAGAGGATATAAGAACGATGTGAGCTTTCAGATCACAATACAATGCAATGTCAAAGTGTCAAACACTCATGAGTCGTTACAGGTGGGTAATTGCTCGGTTGGTGCTGAATTTAACCACCAAAGAATAGAGTCCCTCAAAACTCAAAGCCGACCTCTTTTCCTACGACATGGAACCATCCACGAAACCACAAGTTAGATATGCTGTAACCATCTACCAACGTCGTAAACCTTTGTCGCGATGCAAGGCTGGAGATTCAGGCAGCGAAGCACCTTCGTTCTAAGTCATACTCTAGGGAACATCAATAACGTGCCTCCTTGAAGCTTTTGAATTCTACTGGTTCTTCTTCATTATTCGACTCCATCCACTATAGCTCATCAGTGTACATAGTTCGTTCAAGTATACAACATTTCAAAAGTTTGTCCTATTGGTTTACATCTAGAAAGCCAAGCCAAGTGAAAACTATTGTACAGCCGAGATCTGAAGTCTGTCTTTGTGTTCCACATAAAAACCAGTCTAGTGGTATAGAGATTGAAGAGCAAAATACGCAAGTGTGTGATCCAGGAACTGTGAGGCTGGTTGTAGAAAGATCGAAGTGAGCCGAGGCAGTGTCGGGTAAGCAAGTATTCCAAGTATAAACCAGTTCAAACACAGCAGCACGATAGCATCTAAACCACCCTTGCTTTCTATGGTTGAAAAGAACTGTATAACACTCTTCAGTGACATGCCGACCACGGCGAAGAGGGCCATCACGAGTGGGACGCAAGGATCTTGAGCTTTCCATATCACCAAACCGACTACAAGGGACAGTATGGTGCTGAAGAGGCTTCTATAAAGTGCGACTTCCTTTTGTTCAGCGGCAACTTCACCCAAATTGAAATTGCTCATTGTACCTGGGTCCACCGGCAGACTAAGCTTCGATGTGATTTTTGTACCGGTCATGGTTTCTGGGAAATCTTTGGATGCCAGGACATCTTTCACAGCGAGCTTGCTTCCTTCATCCACCCACTTCCACGAAGAAGTTCCAGAAGACGCATAATCAACGCAAGTATCAAATGTTTTGTGATAGCCTACTTCATAAAACCCTTTTCCGTAGATTTCTTGGAGCCGGAGATTTTCGGTTTTAAGTTTCTGTACCTGTGGAAATATGTGTAACTGATTTCATTGCTCATACAGAAGAAAACATATGTGCCTCCCTATTGGTATCCAAGAATAGCTACAGTATTTCCCATGATTCCAACATTTTGGCTGTCATACCTGCTTTAGTTTATCCATTACCTTCTTACATACTCAGTACAGTCCGTAATCATTCTCAACTCCTCAAGTTTGCACCTCGCCACGAGATATCTTTTAAGTTTTAACATGACATTATATGCCGATGCACAACAGATGATGACAACAGCAAAAAAACATTAGGCAGCACTACTATCATACACAAATCCCAGGATTGCTCGAGCCCACGACATCCCAAAGACAGGGTAACTTCCAGAAGGATATTCTCATGTTTTTCTTAAGAGTCTAACCAAGTGTTCCATTCAAATCTGATCTTTCGCCTAGGTACAAGCCAAGGAGATTGATGCCTCCCCCATCCAAAGCAGAGTTTCGGATGTCCATTACAAAGGAGAACACAATGAAGAATCACAAAGCAACATCATTTGTTTACTCCGACATCCAACATCTCAGACCAAATGTATAGAAGATCGGCCAACGTGGTAATTATTCCAGATGATTAACTGTATAAATTTGGAAGTACGGAGTATTAGTGTAAATATGATCTCTAGAAGTACTCAATCGGAAAATGAGGTGTTCAAGGATGAATTATCGAAGGCAAAGAACAGAGCAGAACTTCCAATAGAAAAATGAAATAAAAAATAAATTAAAATACAAAAGGGTAACTTCTTACCTCGTCTTCCAGGAGTTCAATTTTGACTATGGCCTTTTCGTGCTCCTCTTCTAGTTCAGTTGCTATTACATCCACTAGTTCCTGCTCCTTCATAGCCACCTGCAGACGTGTCTCCAACTCTTTCTTACTCCACAGCATAGTTTCCAGTTCATTATTCATTTCTAGCAGGAGCCTCTCCATCTGCACTCCAGCAACAATAACCATGTCAGAAAACAACAGACATATGAAAGTTAAAAGTGGACTACTCACACTTCTACAAAGAAAGAAGACTGTATCTCGATGGTTTTAACAAAGAAAGAAACAATCATACTGTAAGAAGCGAAGAAAACAAAGATTAGTAGCACTACAGAAACTTACCAACTTCTCCCTATGAAGGGCACCCAAAGCTCGTGCAGGAAGAGTTACTATGCAGATGGCCCCAGTGATAAAACTCCAGCATACTTCCATACTGATCCTGATGACTGCCTTCACTAACTGCATCCATGCATCAAATACCATCCAAATGCTCCTTAATCCAGTTACCCACAGTAGCTTGAACATAGGAAGATCCTTTGTGATTATAGGACGACGTCCAGAAGCAAAATCACCAGCCACACCAACATGCTCAAACCAAACTTTCCATGCTCAAAACACTTTTACCATTTGCTTTATGGGTTGGAATTGGATAGATATATCTCAATGCACAAAACTCTGAAATGACAAACTCCTGCAGACAAGTACACCATACTCTTTAAACAAAAATACGAAAAAAAAAATACATGTGTGTAATGAATGAACAATTAGGATAAATATTTAATAGTCGTGAAAATGAAAACAGATGACAATCTATACTGGATAAAGAAAATATCACACATAAAATCAACAAACCCTTTGAGCAACATGGTTCATTTGATTTCGAACTACATGAAAAAGGCAAAACAAAAACAATAACTCCTTTTCAGCTAGTAGAAGACCATCAGATGTTTTGCCGATGCAGACAAGAGTTTAGCAATAGAATAAGTTGCTTTGATTCGTAGAAGGACTCACTGGAAACGATATCATCTTTTGTTTCGGATCAGTACCTTTGAAATGTATAGATTTAAGCAAATGAACAAACATCCTATTGCATCTCCCACTAGTTCGTAAATCAAAAGATTACATAAAGCTTTCAACTACAAGATATCTAGCATACGAGCACAAAAATTCTCAAGCACCGTGTAATGACGTTGTTGAATGTAATGCTAGCATAGCGGACTTAAGATCCACTTCGCACAAGTTTACTCCAAATTACTCTGAGGGTCTGGCCTACAATTTACATGTACTACTAAATGCGTCATAGGCACAGTCCCTGTAGACATAAATGCTTCTGTTACCTTCTTCATTGAATCCATAGGAGATTGACACCAAGATGACAACAGAAACAGCAACAACTCACAATTTTTACCATGAGATGCAAGCTTATTAAGTTGTGATCTCAGTATCTCATACAGATCATCACGTGACATTAAAACCAAGAGATTAGAACCTCTAATTTCCTAAAGATGACAGGTTGAAGTCGCCAGGAAGTTCAACGGAAAAATAAAATAAAAAAATCAACCCCAATGTGCAAAGTTATCAGGTTATGGTTCTGATTTGATTTAACTTAAAACTAAGAATATCTCTCAAATATCTCTTCTATGTAGCAAACCAACAACAAACGCCCCAAATTGCACAATCATGATACCACAAAGGCACAAATTCTCAACCTTTCAAGAACTACATCGAAACCCCATTTCACCACACAAAGCAATCGACCTAAACCCCATCAAATAAAACCCCATTTCAGGATTTAAACCACACCCAAAAACCCTAAAAAATCTGCAAAAAGCATAAACGCAACCCAACACTGCTCAATTTAATGCAATAGTAAAAACCCAAGTCGAAAACAAAACGAAACCCAGCAATGAAACCAAAAAAGGATGCAAAAGGCGCTTACTTGGAGTGACCAAAGCTTGCTGCTTGAAAACGTGGAAACAACGGCGGAGCGAGTTGAGTCGAGTCCAACAGGGAGGCGAAACTTGGGTTGTGAGAAAGGGAAGAAGAAGACAAGAAGTGGGTTTGTGGGGAGCGGAGGTGGCATCAGATATCCCGCCATGGCTGACACGTAATGTGCAGTGGAGAGGAAAAGGCAGAGAGAGGTTGGAGATGAGGATATGGTATCAGCAATTCAGCAGCTTATCAAAACGGCGTAAGGGTTCCGCCCTCCGTTATCAAGTGTAGGGGATAATTCCGAAATTAGACAAAAGCACCCATTCTTATTCGTGACCATCAATGAAATTGGAAGAATTATTAATTATTTATTTTATATTTTATAACGAATTTTAAATTATGATCTTATTTATTTTCATTTACAATAAACAAATAAATTATTAGTACAAATTACTATAAATCATAATTATCATCTCAAATCGTCGTCGTCGTATTTATCATCGGAACAAATAATACATATATGTCATTCGTCATCTCCAGAACAATGCTCAAATACGTAAATACATTGCGCTTGCCACAAATTTTCGTGGCGAAGCAAAACTTAAAAAAAAAAAAATATTATTATTGCTATGACTTTTTCGTCGCTAAATCATCTTTTTTTCGTTTTTCAAAAATTCTAAATTTAATATCCAACTACGAAATTCCATTGTTAAATGTTTTATTCCTTTTGTCCCCATAATACTTACAACTATTTAATCCGTTATGGGAATTTATGTATGTGTTTAATTTTTTATGAAATTTGATGAAGAAATAATATTTTTTAGGGATAGTAGGATTGTTATGAGAGGAGATAGTGGATCTACTGTATCAAAATATAATTGATGTGATTTTCTTAAATTAAATATTGGCTAAAAAAAATTATAAATAAATTACGACAGTAAAAAAAAGTGTTGGATGTACAATGAGACAGAAAGAGTATTTTTTTTATATAAAATATTTGTGTTGGATAAATAAAATTTAAAAAAATCATTGAAAATTTGAAAATTAATTAACATAAATAAGGATAAGGACTAGAACTTGTGAAACAATCTGTATTTTATTGATTAAATTAATGAATGTGACATATATATTATATTCCCTACGTCCATAAAAAATTATGACACACAAATTACAATTTTATTGAAATCATTGAAAATTTGAAAATTAATTAACACAAATAAGCATAAAGACTAGAACTTGTGAAACAATCTATATTTTATTGATTAAATTAATGAATGTGACACATATATTATATTCCCTACATCCATAAACATTATAACACAAATTACAATTTTTTTCAAACTAACAATGTTTTGATGTGAAAATATCTCTATTATCCTTTACTTATATCACATTATTTTTTTCATCATGATATTTCTTTTTTTTTTCCACTCACACTTTTTTACATTTTTTTTTTACTTTATCTTATGTCTCTCTTTGTCCATTCATATTTTTTATTTCTCATCTCTCATAATTATAAAGGTTATTTTGATGAAACACTACAAAATCAATAGCTTTATCAATATCATGTCAAATCCACATCGTAATTTATTTGAAACGAAAAAATAAATACATATATATGAAAAATGTTTTGTGTCTCAAAAGGCACCTAGTTGATTATTGTAACTTAGATTTTTAATGCACGACACTGCAACAGAGTGAATTCGAAACTCAAATAATCGAGAAACCTAAAGTGATTATCAACAATAATACATCTTTATAGCAAAATGTGGATTGTGGTGTCCACGTTTATCATTGGGTCAAATTGATGATAAACGGGGAAGAAATACCAAAGTCCACAACACTAAAAAAAATCCAGATGTTTAGAGTAAAGATATTGTCGACTTTAATAGAGGGATATCAGTTTAAAACAATGTGACAGTTTTCGAATCTTATTGTGCTACTTTCTATTTTGGGAATGACTTGATTTATATATTACTCAATTCAATGAAACATATAAGATTGGTTGCACTTACGTGTCTTATTTTGTGTTTTCTTTTCCGATGTTTGTATTTCTTGAAGGAGCTCTGTTTTCAATACAAAAGACGCTCTGTGTTTTCTATTATCGTTCTATGACAGTTTCAATAGGAGTTCCATTGTGTTAAAAGTTTGACAGAAACATGAAAAGACACAACATTCAAATACACCAAAAATATCAATAGAAAACATTCAAATGATCAATAAAAAAATACAATTTTTTAAAAGGAAATGTATTCTTTGAAGGAGCTATGTATCAAATACAGAAAATGCTCTATGTTTTGAATTGTCGTTCTATAAATGACAGTTTCAATGGGCGCTCTATGTTTTGAACTATTGCTCTATTATTCTGTGACAGTTTCAATAGGCGCTCTATGTTTTGAACTATTGCTCTATTATTCTGTGACAGTTTCAATAGACGCTCTGTTTTGTTAAAAGTTTGACACAAATATAAAAAAACAGAACACTCTGTTTTAAATAAACAACATCCCTAACGAAAACATCAAAAGTCAATATTAAAATGATTGATAAAAAACAATTCATTGAAAAATAGACATATGTATCGATCATGATATAACCTCACGACAAGTTTTTCGATTATGATGGCCAAATTTGTTACACCTTGAATACTTAAAAGCCCTTTTCACCTCGTCAATAGCTACCTCGGATGCAATTTGATAGACTAAAGAAGACGAAATAGGATATATGAGTAACTCATACCTTCTTCGATAATTTTTCTTCAAAAAATAAGGATTGATGAAGTCTTTTAACGTTAAAAGAATACTTTCCAATAACACATGCTGCATTAAGGCATGGAAAACGATTGGCTTGCCACATTCAACACGAGCAAGTCCTTTCTCTGATATTTACCGCAGTTATTGGGTCCACAATCACCTCAAAAATCATCTCCGAAGATTTATTCACTGAGCAATACGAGTGTTCGAGTTCGTCCATGTCATTGTCGTCGTCCCAGCAGATGCTCGAGCTCGAATCTCGTCTGCAAGAAAATAAGCTTGATCAGACAGGAACCTTAATGAAATGAACTAAGCAGGAGAACATTAACCTTTGCAGTGTTATGAAGATTGAATATCATGCTGATGTAATAAGTAGTCAGATTACCATCAACTAGGGTAGCAGTAAGGGTGTAAACGAGCCGAGCCGAACCGACACAGTGCCCGGCTCGGGCTCGGCTCGACTCGAAAATCGAAGGCTCGGGCTCGGTCGAGCCCTATTTTGTAAGCTCGAGCTCGGCTCGATTACATTTCGAGCCGGGCTCAAACTCGACTCTATAGGCTCGATTCCGGATCTATTTCATATTTTTCTTAAAAAATATTTGAATATATATATTAATATATAATATGAAATATGTAAAAAAATATATATAATTTATATAGGAGTCTCATTTAGGCTCGCGAGCCGTTCGAGCCAAGTATTAATGTGCTCAGGCTCGGCTCGATTAGGTACTCGAGCCGGCTCGAGCTCGGGCTCGGCTCGAAAAAACCGAGTCGAACTCGAGTATTGGTCGAGCCGAGCCCGAGTAGCTCACGAGTAGCTCGGCGCATTTACAGCCCTAGGTAGCACAGTGGAAACTGCTCTGTCAAGTTTATGTGAATAATAGAGAGATTCTCATGCCATGTGTCCTGATCAAAGATGTAATCTACCTAATCCCTATACGTCTGCCCAACATGTTGTGCTTGCATCAGAATTATAAGGTTCTCTAAAGGCAGCCACAATAAAATAACAAAGTGAAAGGCCCAAAAAACAGTCTCGGTCATTTACGTAGAGGAGGATGGCTTTAACTCTACCTTAAATTTGCCAAACAGTTTCTCTGGTATGAAACTGCAATCTAGCATCAAACACTAGATGCTCTAGTTGGGAATTCCTAAATCGAAACTTTATTTTGCATAAGCTTTGACCTCATCTTACATTTTTATATGCTTTGAAAATTCCAAAACTATACTGATATCAATAAAAGAAGTTTCAAATGCCAACAAAATTTGAGAGGTCTCTTGTAGATTACCTTCTGGAAACGGCCAGATACTTCAACGAACCGAATCTGTATCTGTCTGACTCGCTCTAATTTGTAAGGTGGTCATCCAGTACAGGAAATGCCTCTTCTCCAATGTTTGAGTCTGAAACGTTGGCAAGTTTCTTGTTGAGATGTTGCCCATGGATGGCAGCTAACAATATAACAGAGATCCACAGGTGAAGGAGATTCCAAATGTACTACATCCCTCTATGTGTTCAATGAAGCAGTCTAGAGAACATATTTCATATACATAAGCTCCAAGAAATGCACGCACATGGCCAGCTGCAATATCACCCGATGTGGTATAGACAACGGGAAGCTAAATTAGTATAATTCACAATAGAATTCTAATGAAGAAATCGGATTAATCAAACCAGGAACATTAAAAGTAACAAGCACTGGGTACCTCAGAATCAAGGCAACTGCAGTGAGACTCGAGACAAGCTTCTACGACTCTGAACTCAAATAGCAACAGCTTGGAACTTGTACAAGTTGCCCTCTCAGTCTACCGTTCGACATTTATGAGACCCCAGAAAACATTGGGGAACCCTGTCCTGCTCGACCACTTCATTGAATTGTTATACCAAGCAACATAGACGATGCCCAATCAGCCTCCATCTCATCACCCATGTTCTCTGTCGCATACTAAAGAAAATTATAAGAGAGAGATATCACTATAAATCTATAATACAAATGTAGAACTTTTTTTTTTTATTAATACTCCATTAATTCTTCCATTAATGCTTCTTGATATATTTCCTTAAATCCTTCTAATTATTTTTAAACTTCATCTCCCACTTCTTACATCCTTCCCTCTTCTTAATATGAAACTTCTCAACTTCATTTTTATTCCTTCATGTCAAAATATTTCTCCTTTTTATTGCAAGTAAAGAATTAAAGAAGAATTGATCAAGCAAACAAAGCTCAATGCTAGTCAGATTAATAAGTGTAATAATCGGTTTGGTTGACCATGAGACCCACCCCTAGCTATTTACATTTATCATTGCTTTACTTCTTTCATGATCATGTTTTACATTCATTCACCTCTTCAGATTTCTTAATTGAGTTAGAAATTATATATAATATCCTCATATAAATCTCATCGTGTTCTTGTTATCTATCTTTGCATATATGGTTATGCGCATCGAATAAGTACTTATTTTAAATGTATGTTTATGTTTTTTAGCTTGGTTTTATTGTGTGCATAAGTGCATTAGTGTAAAATTCTATAAAAAAAACATTCGTATAAGTTATGATACGTTTCAAATTCTCGAGTAAAGGCAGCTTGAAAAGGGTAGAGCAGTAGCTAGGAGCTTACCAACAGAACGACACTTCCGGATCAGAAAGCAACTATAGTAACCATTGAACTCTGCATATGACTTCTTGTCAGCCTGGCCTGCCCTCACATACTACTACCAAGAATCAAAATCAATAGATTGGAGCGAAATATGACCAAGAAACAAGTCTTTCAGATGGTCTCGGCAGAGACCAACCCGTCTGTTGTTCAAACTGGGATGAATGCAGCTCGAAAAACCAGTTTTCCACCCTGGAAATTTCTGTCTTTCCATCACATGAACTCGATAAACACATGATGCCGGAGCAGCACAACCGACAACGAAACAGTTGCAAGGTCGTGATGTGCTGACTATTCTAGCCAACGATAACAAGCTCAATCCACTATAGACAACCATGTCATAATCCAATGCAAGTGCATCCCTCATCTCTTTTGCCATTTCATGTTCAAACTCCTGGCTAGATGGAATTCTGCAAAGCTCTGAACCAAATTGTTTCTCCACCTCCATCTCATGGACTCTATACTTTTGTGCAAGAGTACGGATGCATGATTTCCTCACTTGCTCCGAAATAATAAGCTTCACTTCATTGAAATTGTCACACTCCCTATACCATCTAAGCCATCGCCATGCAACACCAGAAAACCAGTCAATAATTTGGTCGCTATCAAGAACAATAAGCAGATAAGACGGGCGTGCATATCCTTCTGCATTAGTCAATCCATATCGATGAAGGCGCTTCTTTATGACATTAACTGGAGCTAAAATCTGACTTACTGCATCCAAATGATCAGGCTGACTAGGACTAGGCAGAAGAGCAAGAAGAGACTCTGTTTCCGCAGAAATATACTCATCTACATATTTTTCAAACTTGTAAAACGAGTCCCTTAACTCCAGAGGAAGAGCTGGTTCAGCAATGCACTTGGATAGAATCAGATCTTCTGAAGCTGTAGCTTTTACATTCAAACCTTGCATCCAAATTTTCACCAGTTGCTTAAACCAATGATCTGTTTCCATACCAGTTTTTCGGTAGCAGGAGATTCTGCTCAACACCGAGTTACTATCAGCAAGCTGCTTTATCTCCGACTCCTTGACCTTTCTCAGACCATGAGCTAACCACTTCTTTCCGATTCTAATCATCTCAGTCTGCCAAAGTAGTTGTTTATGATCAGCAAATAACTTGACTTTATCCTTCAATTTGTGAACTGCTTTCACTCTAGGATTCTCCTTTATGGTTCTCTTGATCAACAAACCAAGAAAACGGACTCCATGAGCACCATTACAAGGAATTAATTCTGTACCATCAACATCCAGATGGAGGAAATCCCGCAAGTAATTCTGAACCTCGGACCTGAAGGCAACTGCAGCATCTTTTGACCCACCAACAGCAAAGAAAATCTCGTCAAAGAAACGACATGCATTCACTCTAAAAGTAGATGCTCTCAGATCTGTTTCATTAACATCACTCCCTTTCAATTGTCTCCTAAACCAGCGACGCAGCATGGAATGTGGCTCACTTTCATCGACTTCAGAAGCTGCATCAAGAGCCTCATATCTGATTGACATTTTGAAGAATTCCTTATCAAAGGAATCAAGATATATATTCATCAAAATGGGGGACAATACACCCTCTTGTGGAAGGCCAACGCCTTTCGTGAAACCTCCAAATTCGAAATTCAGCACCTGTACATCAAACAAACTGCGAATGAAGCTATAAAAGGAGGGATCAACAATCTTCTCCTCCATCGATACGATGAGTCTGGCAAGAATGCAATCGTCAACATTCTTGTTTAAATGCAAGGCAAACCACCAATCAGGATTAGCGATCCCCTTGCGTAAATACTTGAGAGCGGAGAAGTGTCCTCTATCATTTCGACCACCATGAGAAATTTTAGAGAAATCAGGCTTAAACACAATTTCCAAGACAATTCTCATGGCTTCTTGAACTACCTTCAATTTGGAATTTGGAAGTACAAGGACTTCTCTTTGTGCACCCTTCGCTGTGAAAGAAAATGTATTATCCTTAGCATTGAAACTCCCATTTGATAACTCTTCTGCCAAAGATTTAAAACAGATGCTACCATCAGGCAATGCCTCACCAACATTTGAGACCACTCTGATACAATTATATGCATCCTCAAGAGTTTTCGGATTCGCTACAACATTCACCATAAGTTCGTAGAACTTCCCGTTCACAAAATGCTCCTTCACCCTCTCCTTTATCCGGGATTCAAAGAACCTCCTCCTCTCTATTCTAGTTCGAGGAGATTTACTATAATTAGCTGAAGCTTCTACGACAACGGATGCCAAACTCTCCGCTAGGTTCACCACGTGAACTCCGGATTGAATAACCTTATTTATACTGCATTGCTGAGTCGAGTAAGCATCAAAACCTAACTTCGACGGCAGGGACTTTCCTGTTGCAGTCAACATTGGAAGTTCGTCAAATCAATGCAGGAAATAATTTCCTGGCAAAAATACAATTAACCCCCATGTATTTTAGTTCCGGAACATTTAAATCCCACTCTTCTGAATTATACACATATCCCCTGATCCATATTTTTTTGCACAACCCCTCAATTTTTGACACATGATCCTCTTATTTTCAAAATTCGGGGGTTACCGGTCTGTATTCAAAATTCGGAAGCCCATGTGCAAATCAATAAAAATACGAGGGTAACTGTAATTTTCCAGTCATAGATACAGATATATAATAATGCACAAACCGCGCGATTCGGAGTGGTGAAGCGTTTGGAACCATGCGGCGGCGCTCAGCGGCCGGCGGTGGAAGCGGAAGCGGACTGTGTTGAGGAAGAAACACGCCATTGAGTCCCCGCCGCACCGATCAACGCTGGAAGAGGGATTATTGTCTTCTCCGACGCACTCCTCGAGTTGGTGGGTGATCCAAGCCCGAAGTTCACCATTTGAAGTACACTCCTTTTTGCATCGTGTAATGTTCATCGTGGTAATCAGCAGTCTTCCTTGGCTCAAACCCTTTTATTTTTTACTTTTGGCCATATGGGAAAAGACAATAATACCCTTAAAAATTAACCCCATCCATCAGTCTTCGTCTTTATTTTTTGTCACGATCGTTATATTCTTAAAAAAACACAAACACCATGTTGGATTCTAACGACCCTCATACTTTAAGATTTTATTTATGATATTAATACGGAGATTGTTTGTGAATGGAGAAGAAGGCAAATTAAATGATTTGATTTTATTATATTTATAAAAATTATAATATTAAATATTTTATTTATTTATTTATTTTATAATTATATTATTTTCAATCGATAATTTTTTCAAATCCGTTCGAATCCAACCCAATTATCTCTTTTAATCATTTCTAATCATTCGATTAAAAACTTACAAAAAAAATATTATAATATTTTTTTAATCCTTTTCTTCCTTTCTTATTTTAAAGGAAAGGTCGTTAAGTACAATTTTCCATTTTAATCAAACCAATACATCGGAAACGATCATCCTTAGCATTTTTCGGAAAATATGGTCACATGAGTGTTTACAAACTTGTGTGGGAGCCTATTTGTTTAGGGTATTGTTGTTAAAATCAAAAAAATCAAAACAAATAATAAAAATAAAAAATCAATAATGAAAATCAAAATTATTTGAATATTATATTTTAATGAAATAAAAAATAGGAAAAAAATTATTATTTTTTGTTTCTATTTTATAAAAAATAAAAATGATAACAAATAATTATATTTTATCAATCGGTAAAACGAAAATAGATATTGAATTTTTGTGAAGCTAACTGGCTGGTAATTGTATGTCAAAATCATGTAGTTTGACTAAACCTGCTCTTTTTTTTTTTAATAGATAAAACTTCCTTTTTCATTTGTTTTACATAAATCTTCTTGTGTGATTTTTTTCCCTGTGGAGTCGGTGCTAATTTTTTTTTAGGCATGTAAGGATGCGTCATCTGGGTAAGGTTTTTTCTGACCGGAAAGGAAAAAGGATTGTGGCATCAACTCATCCAACACAAAACAAGTTCATGATTTGATGTACCCAGTATTATCCCGACATTTTTTTTTTCAGGAAAGAGACATGTTTTCAATAATTTTTTTCCCCTGAATAAACGTGAAAAGGCTTCATTCACCTTGCTCGAGTGAATTGTGTTCTATAAAGAGACAAAATTTCAGCTTCGGTTTTTCAAAAAAAAAAAAATAATAATAATAATTGAAGTTGAGACTTGAGACCATATACACGTTATGATAGAGCTCTTTCAGCTTTTCCTTCACTTTCTTGGCATGTAATGCAAAAGAAGTCTAGGATTATATTTGGGGACATGATCAAGCACTTATGTATATCAAGTTGTTCTTATGGTAAGATAGTGTTTAATTGAAGTGCCTATAATTTCAGGTTTATCGACAGCAGCCTTGCAGGACATGATAAGATCGCAAAATCCTTGAACTTTCTTCTGAATTGGCAAGAGTAGATCTTTCCGACTTACAGCAATGTGCTATGCTATACTTGCATTAGGTTGCATAAACAAACCAGAAACCTACATGTTATATATAATCTACACCGGAGGCAAAATCGCATCTTGCTTGTGCTTTTGTTATGTTCTTGGTATCCGCCACAGCAGTTGGTTCAGTAACACGAGGTTTAATCAACTCCGTATCGAACTACCTAGTTATCAACAGTTACCACTTTCAAGGATTCATTTTTTTCAGTAATCTTCCCATCTTGCTAATTCTACAATATTTTGTCGCTGCAATTTGTCTGCAAAATAAGACCTTCATGGACTTTCTTGTCGCCTGCAAAATAAGATCTCTGCAAAAATTGTTGAAGTGAACTTCAAAAATAGACCCTTCTGGGGACGCTCTCTTCGCCTTGCATCTTAATCTTTATTGGATTGGTTAGTCCCAAAATATTTGTGGCATCAGCTGTATTATTTATTTGGATCAATTGATCAGTAGTATGTATTTAGTTGCAGAAAATTAAGCAAATGTAAATTCGGAAAGCTGAAACTCCAATATGCGAACTGAATATGATTTCATCTTTTCTTTTCTGCAGGTTTTCCTCTTATGCTTATTGGCAGGGGGTAGCATTTGCTGGTTCAACACAGTCTGCTTTGTTCTTTGCAACCGGAACTTCACCTCTAACCGAGCACTAGCAATCTCGTTAACAGTCAGCTTCAATGGCGTGAGCGCTGCATTGAATGCTCTTGCAGCCAACTCCATCAACCCCTCCTCGGATTCTCTTTATCTTTTCCTCAACGCCATTGTACCCCTACTAACCTCATGTGCCACCCTCATTCCAATACTTCGCCAACCTCCCCTTGATCCTCTCCCTCCCGATGCCCTTCATCACGACAACGTGATATTCCTGATACAAAATTTCTTAGCTATCATTACAGGGCTGTATCTGCTCTTCCTTAGCTCATCCGCAACCACTCAGATGTCGGCAAGCATAGTTTTTGCTGGTGCCATTTTTCTCCTTGTCTTGCCACTTTTTATACCAGGAGTTGTGTATGCTAGAAATTGGTTCAAGAAAACCATCCACTCTAGCTTTCGGTTAGAACATTCGGGCTTCATCTTGGTCCATGATGATCATCTAGAGCTGCATAAGCAGCTTAGCATGCGTGAGGACAGTACTACGCCCCTGCTCAACGGCAATGGATCGACACCTTGGGGAAAGAAAGAAGTGTGCTGTGGGTCGGTTCTCTCGAAGGATCAGTTATTCATGCTTGGCAAAGAGCATTCCGCATCACATCTCATCCGGAGATTGGATTTTTGGCTTTACTATGTCGCATATTTCTGCGGAGGAGCCATAGGTTTGGTGTACAGTAATAATCTAGGCCAGATTGCCCAGTCATTGGGACAAAGTTCGCAGACTACGACATTGATAACTCTTTACTCATCTTTCTCCTACTTTGGCCAGTTGCTCTCTGCTGCTCCTGACTACATTCGAGCGTAAGTAATAACTAATCCTTGATTTCTAGAGACCTATAGTATGTAAGTTCTCATTGATAAGTCTACTACTGCAGGAAGTTTTACTTTGCAAGGACCGGGTGGCTAGCCATTGCATTGATACCGACTCCCATTGCCTTCTTCCTACTAGCCGGATTATCCAATGCAGCACTCCAAATGGGAACAGCTCTAATTGGACTAAGCTCGGGCTTCATATTCGCAGCAGCAGTCTCCATAACATCAGAGCTCTTTGGACCCAACAGCGTCGGAGTAAACCACAACATTCTCATCACCAACATTCCGCTAGGATCTTTCCTCTACGGCCTCCTTGCTCCAGTTGTCTATGATGCCAACATGACCACGGAATCCATGGTTTGCTATGGGAAAGACTGTTATTTCATCACCTTAGTATGGTGGGGTTGCACGTCCCTCGTTGGGCTAGCTTCGAATATCCTGCTTTTCCTAAGAACAAGGCCGGCATATGACAGATTTGAACGTGACAGGATTGCTACCCAGCTTGATTAGAAGCTCTACAATTTTTATTTTTATTTTTTGTTTGCTATGGTTAGATACCGAACAAAGTGCGACAAATTTTGTTATATAGATTTTGTTGTAGAGATGTAAATGAACGTCTGGGACAACGTGGACCTGCTGCATAGAAATACAAGGGACATGGAGCCGAGAACGGTAGAATTTCATGTGTCCGATGTAATTTCATTGTCTTGTGGAAGCGGAACGTGAACAATAGATTTCATTAGGAAATTTGTGAATGAAAATTTTGTGAGCGCATTGAATTTCTCGCTAGTAAAGTACTGGAGCAATGGAATAAAGACATCCAGCAAGCATAAAGATGTAGATCTAGAGAGCAAGGATTTATGGTTCAACCAAACGAGACAACCATCACGGTTAATTAACCAAGATAATAGTAGGACCTTTTATCATCAGTTCGGACTTTTGATAGAATTGGTTCCTCGATATGGTATCAGAGAAGGCCGTGCCAGAATTGTAACTCTGAAGCAGTACAAGCAAGGTAGCACCATGTCCAGCTTAGATCACATTCAGTGCAGCCATCTGCAAGGAATGGCGACCGAGGTATCCTGATTGATATCTCAACAGCATCTCTCCTTTTTGTCGGGATTCAACAGGGTTCTTCAGGAGCCACCTGAACAAGTTAGCATGAGATATGGAAAATTATTATGGCAATCCTCAATGCCATAAATACATAGCTTGTAGTCAAGCTTGATATCATTCTTTAGGTCCTGTTGCTTGTAGCCAAGATACGCTAGGAAAGCTTTGTTGAGTTGAGAAACTGACAATCTCCATCCATTATACACTCCAAACACATACCATTTATGTGGATGTTCATAACCAGAATGCAGTGCAAATATCAACCAACCCAAGCCGAACAAACATTTTATCGTATAAATAGCAGTGACCAATTTCAATAACATATTCCTTAGTGAAAAAGTTGATCATTACAGTAAATATATAACCCAAATTGCTATGAAAAACATATGATTTCTTACCTATCTATACAAGGAAACACAAACATCCCCACAAGACCCGTTCAAAATCTATATGATTGCAATGCATCAATGATCATCACTAAGCTCAAGAACATACATAACCCATGCAAAATATATGCTCACAATGCATCAACGATCATCACCAAACTCATCATCCTCCTCTTCCTCCTCCAAGTCACCAACATTCACCCTCTCCGAAGCTTGCCTTGCCCACTCGACGATCCTCTCCGCCTCCTTGGCAATCCTCTCCTCCTCTTTCAACGCCATCTTCATCACATCCCTCTGCTCCATCCTAGACAAACTCCCCAAATCCCTCAAAACCTCATTCCCCATCTTCCTCCCACTCTTCCTCTTAAACCCTAAACCCTTTCCACCAAAACAAGAGCACACAACTCCCTTCGAATCCTCCACTTCCCTCGACGAACCCGACCCATTTCTCCATTCCCCTTTCTCTACACATCCCACTTCCCAATTCCCCGTATCCAAACCCCGGGACGGAAACCCTTTTCTCACTTTTTCATCAAAACCCTTGTCTAAATCTGAATTGGATGACCCAGGATCTGAATCGAACAAAAAAGACGACTCCCCATTTCTCAATATCTCCTTTTTTGAGGTCCCATTTCGTTGATTTCGTGTTAGAAGTTCGTTTTGAGTGGTGGGCAAGTGGGATTTGAGGCGGCGAAAACGGGATTCAAGGTGGGGAGGGAGGAGGGTTTGATCGGTGAAAGAGGATGTGTTGAGTTTGGTGATGGTTTCGAGGGTGCAGTGATCAATGGTTGATGAGATGAGCACGTCGATGGCGGAGTCGTCGTCGGAGGAGGAGAGGAATGAGAAATCCGCCATTGATGGGAGGATTCACACTGAGCGTTGTGTGATGATAATGACGGCAACGGCTACTGAGTCAGCTAGGTTACGTCCAGTTTATGCATTTTACCAACGAAATTGTTATCTGCAATTCGTGCTACTTCTTCAACTCAAAATTATTATAATATTTTAATTATATATATATAAAGATATCAAATATAATTTTTTTATAAATTTATCGTGAAATATCAATGATTGTGTAAATTACGTATTTTGTTACGGGACAATAAGACGTGATTTAATAAATAAATAAAATTATATTTTTATGAATAAAATAATAATAAATATATGTATATTATAATAATTATTGGAAGAATGGAGTAAAAAAAACAAAGAAGAAAGCGTTAGGACGGATGATGTTTTAACTCCCTAGTAAAGCAGCGCTTTAGGTTGGTTTTTATTTTTTTTTAATTTTGTTTTTTAAATCTTAAAACACAAAATTTGATATCTATTTGTCTATTAAGTATAACTTTTGAATCGTGGTTCGGATCAATTCGATTTAATAATGAAAAATGATCAATTCGATTTTTTTTATAAAACAAAATAATATTTTTCTATATCTTTATTTCGATATCATCAAAAAATGTTCATAATTGATCTTATTTTATAGAAAAAATCGAATTGATCATTTTTTATTTTTGAATCGAATTGATCCAGGTCACGATTAAAAAATTGTGATTAATAACAAATAGACATCAATGTTTGTGTTTTAGAATTTTAAAAAAATCAATAAAAACCTAAAACGTTCCCTAAGAATTAATAAACACACGATCGGAACCCTAGCTCGAAGTGGATAAAAATATTAGTATTATATTGGTCAAGATTGTTACAGTACCCTTTCGATTTATTGGATTACTGTAGCATCACTTCTATTTCCACCATTGTTAGTGTGGCTGATGCAAAATAATAAATGGGTGATTTTTAGTTTTCCATATGCAAAAGTATATAAATAATAAATCTTTCTGTATATAATGTGAATGCCTATGTGAAAAAGAGCATCTGCAGCATATCTCCATACAAATCTTCTTAACCAGAGTTCTAAAACCTCCTTACGCAGAAAATAATTGTTTTCACAAGTATGATTACCTTTGCTTTTGATCAAATCAGATCTGATGAAGAAGATAAATGACAAGACTGGAAGTTAAATGAAAAATATCAAGGCTTCAAGCTTCACGCACTTGTGTAATGGATTTGGGTTTCCAGGTTTTGCTAAAGGGGTAATCAATATGTTGTTCTATTGCCCTGTTTAAGAAGCAAAATGTTGAGACAACTAGAATGATCCATATTCTGGAGTTTTCAACTCTACATAACTCTAATTTGAAAACTTGACTGTCAAAATATGATACGATGATGTTAAAGTTCGTCACAAAGATAGAAGAAACTCAACAACAAACTTCTCTGTCAAGTTCCTTGTTGAGAGGCTCAACCTCCGTTTTGTATCTCCCGTCATTATGCTTTCTATGTTAGCTTCTTGATGAAAAAATGTTGCGTGGATGGCTTTCGAGGTCATGAGTTTGTTTGAGTTTGATTGTGCAAGATCATTGTAGTTGCTCTTAACAACTGAATCGTATCGTGATCGGTTGTCTCTTAATGGATACTAGCTAATCGTACCATGTGAAGCTATATATAGTTCTGATAAGCGCTACAGTTCTCTTTTAGTCATAACTCAATACATCACACTCGTCCATGGCCAAATCCAACCACCAAATCAACCGAAGTCGACAACAAAAAAAGCACATACGATTTGTGCGTTAATCCACATAGTGCTGACATGAGAGTTAGCCAAACGGTGCTGATGCATCAAACAGGTAAGTTAATATACAGGATGTTTTGTTATCAGCTGTCCAAACAATCATCGGTGTTCCATTTATTGTCAAAGAGGAAGAAGGCTTTCGACACAGGCTACATGCTTGAGAACGATTTTCTTATGCTTCGAATCAGAGATGAGTTTTTGTTTAAGATGATCTAAGGCATGCATCCCATAAGCCTTGACCCAATGGGTGACTAGAAATTGCTCCATGCCTTTCAGAAAATTATTGTACTCCAATTTAAAATAAGATGGCTCTCGGCATAGTGTTTCACTCGGCAAGACAAGAATCTTATTCCATGCTGGCTGCCGTTGATTTTCGTGAGCTTCCTTTTTCGCCAGGGTCCAGAATTCGATGTTATGGGCTTCTGTGAGAACAAGTAGACATAGGCGACGATTGTGATCCTCCATGTCTATAGGACTCCGATGTTCATGCTCGCGGCAGTTATGAGGCGGTAAAGAAATTGTACTCCATTGATCCTCCTCTAGATCATATCTTAGAAGTGTCTTTGTCCTCTCCATTCGATATTCATCACAGACCAGTAAATAGCATCGTCACGAATGAACTTATAAGACCAATGCATTAACGGTTCCCGGTCAGCATACGTCTCACCACTACATCTCCATGCATTGGCTTTTATGCTGTATACCTGAATTCTGTATCCATGACTTGTATCATACTCAGACTCTGCATCACTAGAACTATAAGCTTCCACGCGCCCAACAACCTTGTAATCATGACAACGATGATTGTATCCGAACCCATAGCTCAAGGAATCCTTGCACACATTATTCCTGTGGCACATTACTGGTACTTCAGTACAAATTTGTGCACGAGTTGAGGGGTTCCATATAACAAGGCAGCTTGTGCTTTCTAGGCAAACCAAACCATCACATGAATCAACAACGTGCCAGTAATCAGATTTGCTGCCCAAATAAAGTATACGACGATAAGGGTACGAGTCATGTTCTGGCAAGTGCATAGGGATACCATAGAACAAAGTTTGCCTGCAACAAAGATCTTGGGCAACCACTGCCAACGTCATGTGGCTTAAGCTACCATTAGACGATTCGCTTTTGGCATGGTCGACATGGAGGTTGATGAAATCAGCACCAGAGATCATATCTTGCCATGACTTGCATACGCACTTGAATCGGAGAAGATCCTTGACTCGTAAGTGTAAGAGTATGACCATGATGATATCCATCGGAAGATATTGAACACCGGTTTGCAACTTGGGACGTGCTTTTTTAAGCCTAAAAACAATCAACAGAATCACAACACAAACTGGGATTGTCAACAAAACATTAGCAAATTTCTTTAATGATCTAATTCGTCAGATTATAATGTTAGCATAATAAACGAAAGTCAGTTGCAGTAAAACATAGCAAGCTATAAAGAAAAGCAGTATACAAAACAGTATTCCATGAAGCAGGTTGAAATAATATCCGCTCTTTTGGATTTTTTCCCGCTGACACCCGATGTACACTGGATAACACAAATTAATTCATATAGCAGTGGCAATTCAGGTTTTCTGAAAAACTAATAGCTATCCCAATTATACCATCGTTATTCTCCATATTACATTGCCTTGTCAAAGAGGAACAAGGCTTTCGACTACATGTTCGAGAACTATTCTCTTCAAATATTTATTATGGTTCCAACCATAGATGAGTTTTTGTTTGAGATAACATAACACGTCAAAATCATAAGCCTCTGCTCTATGGATGAATTGAAGCTTCTCAATGTCTTTCAGGAAAACTCCATACTCGGATTGAAAGTAAAATTGCCCTCGGCATAGTGTTTTAGCCGACATGACAAAAATCTTACTTCATGGACCGTAAATGAGCCGAACCGAGTCGAGTCGAATATGGTTTGAGTTCGACTTATTTAGGAATTTTTAGACTTATTTATTTGGGTTCGAACCGAGCTTGTCAAGGTTGTTTCATAAATAGCCAAACTCGCGCTCGGTTTGATCGGCTCATATACTTAACTCGTGTTCGGTTTGACTCGGCTCATATACTTATTTGAATCTAGTCGAGGTTGAATCAAACCAAACCTTTTGTAAACAAATCAAAATATCTTTAAAAGTTAGTTCTAAATTCATTATCGAAATCACAATCTAGAAGTTTATATTGATAAAATTGACGGTTAAAATGATAACTAATATGACAATTGACATTGAATTAGAAAAAATCATTTGATTTGGACACACAATCATCTAATAATAGTTCTATGTATATAAAAGGATATGATAGTTTTAGGAAAAACAAAAAATAACTAAGATATGAGAGTTTTAAATAATTTGCACCCCTCATGACTCATGAGTATTATGTAGAGGATTTTACATTTCAGTACCCCAAAATTTTTTCTTATATTTTACTTCCCCTTGATTGTTTTTTATACAATATATAACATTTTTTATATTGTATTTTTTAAAAAAACATACAATAAATTCATGTTAGGGGGAGAAAAATGTAATAGATTTTCAAAGAGGTATTTTTTCATAGTTTGCCTTATTATGTCTATATTTATGAAAAATAAATTATATATATATATATATATAAATTTGAGCCTTAAATAAGTTATAATCGAGCTGAGAGCTTATAAATAAATTAAGAGCTTATGAAAAATAAATGCTCGTGAGTCTATCAAGTCGAGTAATAAGAGGTTCAAGACTTTAAGTTTCACTCATTTAAATCCATGAGCCTAAAATTAAGCTCAAATTTAGTTTACAAGTTTCCATGGGTTTGTTTTGGGTTGATCCCTTCAGGTTGATTATCGTATCACACACCCTTCCCTTGGCTCACACCCCGTCCCTCCTCATCCTCAACCAACCAAACTACATATGGTTGAAACGACACCATCATCAACTGCCACGCCAAGCTCAGCTGTTATCACAAACACATCTCCAGCAACGGCAAATTCCCTCAACTTCTCTTACATCTTCTCATCACTTTCTTCCCCTTCTACCTTACACATTATCCCTACCTTTACACCATATTCTAGCAATCACTGTTATTCTTCATATACAGCCTAGCTTTTTCTCAAAGAGGAACCAGGCTCTCGACACAAGTTACATGTTTGAGAATTAGGTTCTTCAAATATTTCTTACGGTTCGAACCATAGATGAGTTTTTGTTTGATTTGATCAAAACCTATACCCACAAGCCTCGGCCCAATGGATTATTTGAAGCTTATCAATGACTTCAAGAAAAACTTTGTACTTGGATTGAAAATAAAATGGCCCTCGGCCTAGTGTTTCCTCCGAGTCTCTGACATGACGAAAAACTTATTCCATGTCGGTTGTTGTTGCTTTGCGTGTGCTTCCCTTTTTGCCAAGATCCAAAATTCGACGTTACTTGTTTCCGTGAGAACAAGTAGACATAGGCGACCAGTGCTGTCCTCCATGTCTGCATTCCACCGATGTTCATGCTCACGGCAATTATAAGACGGTACAGAAAGGATAGTCCATTGATACTCCTCTAGATCATATCTTAGAAGTGTCTTCATCCCCTCGCTCGATTCAATATCCATTATTGTCCAGTAAATAGCATCGTCAGGAATGAACTTGGAAGACCAAGGTTTACGTGGATCTCGGTTGACATACGTCTCACTACATCTCCATGTATTGGCTCTTAAGCTGTATACCTGAATTCTGTATCCATATTTTTTTTTATCAAACTCTGCAAGGATGGAACTATAAGCTTCCATGTGCCTAACATAATCATGACTATGATGATCATATCAAAACCCATAGCTTGACAAATCCAAAGCACATCACTCTCAGTGTGGATTACAGGTTTCTCAGTCCGAAACTGAGCACGAGTCGAAGGATTCCATATGAGAACATATCTTCTGCTTTCTAGGCAGACCAAACGATCACATGAATCAACAATATTCCAGTAATCAGCTCTCATGCCCGAACAACGTCTGTGGCTGTACGGGATCGAGTTATGATCTAGCGGGTTAAGAGGGATGCCAAAGAATGAGGATCGCCTGCGATGTAGATCTGACAGATCTTTGGCAACCACAGCGAATGCCGTGCGGCGTGTGCTACCGCAGGATGAATCCTTTTTGTCACGTTCGAGATGGAGATTGATGAAATTGGAGCTAGAGATCACATCATGCCAGGACTTGCACACGCACTTGAACCAAAGAAGATCTTTCACTCGTAGGTGTTGGAGTATAACAATGACCATATCGCTTGGTAGATATCGACCACCACAAACAGCTGAGGCCGTCTCCATTTTTGGATCGATGCCCTCTTGGTCTTTTGCAGGCTCCATGCGCCATGTTCTTTGTCTCTGCTTTGTTGAACTCTTTCAATCCTATTTTATTGTAAGGAACCATCCCAAAAAAAGTTTGGATAGATAATATCCACGTTTATTTACTAGTGATCTTATCTTTGATAGTATCCTTGTAAGGCAAATCTCTACAAAGTTTATTTTGTATTCCCTCCATCTTATAATTATTGAAACGTTTTGATCCCTCATGTGAATTTATAAAAATGTTCAATTTGTGTGAATTTTAATGAAAAGATGATATTTTTTTTAGTGATAATAAAAGTTTATTATATCACTTATGAGAGGAGATAGTGAATGTAATATAACAGATCATATTCATTTGATATTTTTTTATATTAAAAGATTACCAAAAAAAATATTGCAATCTTTTTTAGATTGATTAAATAAAAAAAATGTTACGGCTAATATGAGACGAAAAGAATACATAACAATATTATTTTTACCATAAAATTATCGTTACACAAATAATTACTTTGAGTTATGTATTTCAGCCATATATCAACGACGTAATCATTTATAAGATAGAGAAAGTATATAATAAAACATCATCAAACCCAAGTGTAAAAATCAGTGGTTATATATATCATTTGTAGTTGTTATATATAGCATTTGTCACTGTGAAATTAATCAAAGTCGCAAATGCTCATTATGTGTGTCAACTTCCTAGATATCTTCTCTCAGGAATCGACTACTTTGAATTGGATGCACTAACCAAAAGTTAACGAACCATATTTGCAGGAAGGAAAGCAAAGAGCAGAACAGCGATTCCAAAAGCTTGCACCTTGCAACTCTAGTGTTGCCATTTCGCTGCATAACGACAACTCGGATTAAAACAATTAAAATAAAATTATCTTATTTTAATTTTGATATAAAAAATTAAAATAAAATTATCTTATTTTAATTTTGATCAAATCTCATTATCACTGATGTCAAATCATACATTCCCTTTGTCCCCAAAAACAATCCACAAAATGAGTAACACATTAACACGAATAGTCTGCAAAACAAGGTCGAATACAAGGATAAGAAAAGTAAAGATCAAAGGCACAAAGACAAAGCAAACCACAAACTAAAACAGCATACAGAACAACATTCCATGGCACTGCAAATAGTATAGCAAAACATAATCAGAACTCCCAGCAGTTTCTTAACCAAACTACAAAAGCGGAAACAGTTCGCCTCATCGTCGATAGAGAAACAATGGACACTGACATTCATTATGAAACTCCATCCAACTAAGCCTAAGTCATTAAGCTGCGGTTGGTGCTTCTTTAGCTTCCTGCCTCTTTTGTGCCTCCTCAATGATGGTCTTCTTGATACCCCTGCCCTTGGGAAGGGAAACCCATGGCTTAGAACCTTGTCCAATGATGAACACATTGCCCTGACGAGTGGCGAATTCATGACCAAGAGCGTCTGTGACGTGGATGGTCTCAAAACTGCCCTTATGTTTCTCCCTGTTCTTGATGACTCCTACACGGCCCCTGTTCCTTCCGCCAGTCACCATAACAACATTGCCAACATCAAACTTGATGTGCCCGGTAATCTTGTTCGTTTCAAGGTCAAGCTTGATTGTGTCGTTGGCTTTGATGAGAGGATCAGGGTAGCGGATAGTGCGGCCATCATAGGTATTTAGGTAGGGAATACCCTTCTTGCCAAATTGGACAGCACGCACCTTGCAGAGCTTGTACTGTTGCACAAAAAAACCAGTCACATTATTTCCAACAAAGTAGCAAAGAACAATTTAACGAATCCATTTAACAAAAGAGACTGGTTCAAAGGCTCAAAAAAGTGGGCAAAAGTCACAACAGACTACGTGCTGCTGGCAAACTAAGAAAGAAATATCAGTTGGAAAAATCCATTAACATGAAAGAAAATACGCAAAAGGTGGCAATTGGTACAGTAGAGAAGCCTAGAACAAGCAAATCTCTGAGTCACCAAAAGACAATGAATATCAACATCATCTTACAGGTAGGCAAATACCTTAGCCTCTTCATCCCTGGCAGAATGAAGCCTGAACCTGCCCTTTGTATCATAAAGCAGGCGGAAGTTCTCATTGGTCTTGGGGATGGAAACAATATCTGCAACACACATGACAGTATGAAGCAAGGGGGAAAACACAACTCCTACAAGCTTAGGACTAATCAATAGCATTCACCGATATAGAGCTGATGCTACATCAGGTAAAGGCGGAATGGTGGACTACAACTAATCATCCGAAACACAGGAAACCATATCCTCTACAGCAAATAATTATCTATGTTCAGTCTAAAACTCCTCAGATCACATGCAAGCTTTTGTACAAGATGGCATCACAAGAAAATGATGCATGATTTTCGTTTAGCAAACTACACGCCAAAACAAAAAGGCACCTTTATTCTTTCCATCTCAATCCTTTTTGGTGAATTCTGATACTAAAAGACCTGATCTAAAGAATAGCCACATAGCAGAGGTATTTCACTTGAAAGACAGAACATGAAGAGAATAACAAGCCTGGATAGTAGTTCCAAGAGAAGGCATACCCATAAAACCAGCTGGATAGGTCTTGTCAGTCCTGACCTTGCCATCAACAAGAACATGGCGTTGCATCAAGATGGAAATAACTTCACGGTAGGTCAAAGCATACTTCAGCTTGTTCCTGAGGATAAGAATCAAAGGCAGACATTCTCTGGCTTTGTGAGGTCCAGATGAGGGCTTAGGGGCCTGCACAAGACATAACATAGTGAGGAAAAAAAAAGACAAAGAAGCTAATCAATAGGAACCATGAAGTTTAATCTAAATTGACTTACAAATGCACCACCAAGTTTGTCAAGCATCCAATGCTTCGGAGCATTGAGCCTCTTCAAGTGCTTCTTCAGACCTCTTGCCTGAATTCGTACATTAAAGTAATATCAAAAACATCACTTTCTCAAAAACCCACGGAACAACATACTGGCTGGAACAAAAAACCAAGTAACAGCTCATAGAGCAGTAACCTTTTCTAGGATAATGATGACTAATGAGGGAGGGACACATGATATCAACAGAAGCGGCTAATGGTCAACAAGTAGAATACAGCACGACGAGTTTGCTGGGAAACATCTAACACAACTTGACATTTCTAATCAAGCTTCACGGCTAGAAGTGAATTATTTTGAAGTAAAATTGACTGAAACAGAACACCGAGATAACAAAAAAAATGAACCAACAAATCAGAAGAAATAAACCACATATCTTAGCAGACAACTTACAAAGCAGTGCCAGGGAAGACCTACTAAGCCTGAAAAATCATAATACTAAAAAATGCTCAATTCTCAAACTCTAAACCTACACACACGCATGAATCACTAATAGCGACCTCAAAATTCCCCCAAACGCTATAATCAACCTTTGTACCAAAATCCATGAGTAATTCGCATACTTTACGAAAAATCCACAGATATTTTGTTAGCTGAATTGAAACCGTATTTTCCATAATATTCACGGATAATTAAAAACTTTTGAATAATTCGCATATAATTCGAATTTCTTTCAGATTATTCATAAAATTTGGAAAAATTCAAATTTTTTAAATGTAACCAAACTATCTTGAAATCTTAACGCAAAAATTAGGGTTTCTTAAGAACATCGACCTCTTTGTTTTCCCATTTGAAACCCGCATTATTCCTGTATACCGATTTTCCCCGTATGAATCACCGCATCGTTCTCATATCGAATTTATCCTTATGTTTTTTCTTGATTTTTTCCCATTCTTTTCGATTTTTTCCAGTATTTAAATTTACCGAATTAAATCCCTATCCAAATTTTGTTACTATGTAATCAACAATACTATTCACGTTCAAGGTCATGCGTCTGTAAGTTTTCATCGCCATAAAATTCAATCGCAAGTTGGGCACGAAATTCACTTGAAATCACCTTAACTCGTTCATCTACTACTAAAAAGTGTTATTCGGGAACTAAACACGAATCTCATTCGTCTTCAAAATGATAACTTTGGCCATCCAAGCTATCAAACTCAGACCTCTCTCATCCTCAATTTTCGCTCAAACAACCACAGATACAATGCACGACAGCCTAAACTTCAAATCTAAACAAAGAAGCGGAAATCTCATCGAACAAATCATTCCCAAATTTCCACCAAAACGAATCCAAATCGACAAACAATTCCCTTATCACTCCAACGACACAAAACAAACAACTCAACAACAAGCAAAATATGTATCATTTCCGATCACAGCTAATGTGATCTAACACGACAATGAAGAATGATATTGTAAAGCGAAGAACGGAGAATAGAGTTCGAAGCGTGAAGGGAAAGAGAAAGGGAACGAACCATGGTGAGAGATTGAGTGAACGGCGACGGCGATGGCGGCGGCGGCGCAGTGGGTTTTGTACGCTGGAGCTGATCTCGTAACCCTAGTTTTTGGATTAGGTTGAGGGTTTATATGGGCGAGAGGGGAAGCCCTGATGGAGGGGAGGGAGAACAGGCGGGCTGGATGAGATGGGCTGGGCCTCTTAGAAACAGGCCCAGGTTTGCTTGCCTGTTTTGATTATGGACTTTTTGATGTAAATAAAACTAGACGTAGAAATGCTCCTAACAGGGGATAAAACATCGAATCGTACAAACTACAAAGTTTTGGTTTCTCGCAGAGGTATGCCGTGTGAGATCGTCGCGTTTGCTGAACCATAAGAGAAAACAAAAATGAGATCTAGCAATAGTATCCATGCACGGTAAATTGACATCAGCAAACGTTCAATCACACTATATCATATATGTTGTTTTCCGATTAGTTTTGATTAAAAAGAAGATATGTTAATTAACGATAAGGATAATAGATTATTTATACATAAATAAAATTAGGAAAGCATCTTAAAAAAATTCCCTCTCGCCCATATAAATGCCTCCACCGAACCCAAAAAATCGAATAATGAATTTAAAACATCTTCTTACTGATAACAAATTTAAGTCGATATGATTTTTATGATTCAATTCAATCAACATTATATGCTATCTTGTATTTGATGATTTGGGGAAAGTTTTTTTTATACATATTGATACTAATTACATTCTAACTAAACCGGATAAAATATCATCAACAATCCCCATCATATCAATGATAAATCGCTCTCAAAATTGCAACGTATTTTTCCATTACTCTTGATGTTCCTTGGCTTTTATACATGGAAAAACTCATTCTAAAAGGGTATGGACGTTTAAAACTTATCCATATGGAGCAAATCATCTGGTAGACTTCTGGAGCAACTGCACCCATCTTTATCATTTGAGTTGCCATTCAGTTTTTAGACAATCCGATTGACATCTTTGATAAAAATTGGGAGTGAATTACACATCCATTATTATCATATTCCTTGTGAGATCAAAAGGGGAATGAGGGACTTTGAGGAAATTTTACTTGTAAGATTAGTTATCATTAGTTATTCTCTAATCGACAGAGTCATATTCATTGAAAGGAATTCGAATGCGAATGAGGTAAAATTATAGAAAGGTTGTGTATGTTTGATTCCCAATACCGATAGTTAATCTCATGGACCAAATAGAGGCTTATATTTTCATCCCACTCGAAATTGGGCTAGGTAAGTACATTCATCAGCCCAATTAACCAACCAAAGAAAATCTTTATGCTATAATTAATTATATAGTTATAATAGACGAAAAAGGGATTAAATATAATGATAAAATTTTAGTATTATTAAAAAAAATTAAGTAATAATTTGTAAACTTTTTTTAATAAATATTTTTATAAATTTTATTGTTAAGTTTATCATTTTCTCAATCTATTGTATTTTCAAAAATCTATCGTTTCAAGTTGTTATGCTAGAATTTTTGTAAGTTTTACATATTTGTTTAACTATTATATGATTTATTTTATTAAAGATTGATAATTTGGATGATCTCTCATAGTGAATGAATATTATTGAGTTATGAAGAGTCATATATATTAATTAGTTATTATGAATTGACTATGTATTAAATATATTACCAACTAAACTTATTACAAGGTACTGTAGTAAATCTTATGAATGTATAGTGCAATTTGTACAAGGTGGGGGTATTTTCTTGTGATTTGTAGTAGTTTTGCCTGTAACCCTACCTCGAGTTGTAAATTATTCTCTCCTCCTATGTTTTCTCTCTCTCTTTCTGGTCTTCCTTTTTTTTCTTTTTATTTTTCTGGCCTAAATTTTACCTTACCCCCTTTTGGTGTAATACAAGTATGCAACGTCTTCTTCTTTTCTTATTTTGTTCATGATAGAAGATGTATATCTTCTAAGAGATAAGTCTCAATTAGGACTCAATCAATGTATGAATTTCAATCTAAAACATATCATATATTTTGAATCAGTTTTATATATAATCTGTCTTCAAAGATTATAAGATAAGTCAAAAGATTTTATAAAAAAGGATAAGTTAAAAGATAGACAATAAAAAATCAGGCTATGTTTATAAATATATGTCTAAGTAAACCAGCCCTCAGAATTTGTTTGCCCGCTTCCCCTTTGTCTCGATTCTTTCCTCTCTCCATTGCTTTCTCCGATCTTGGCAATATGCAAAGTGCATTCGAGAATCATTCGCTGAACTGCATGAAAAGAAGATGAAGATGTCGCACACAAAGAATAAGGAAAGGTCGTCGCAACAACGTTCACCTGCGTCTTTCCCTACCAAGAAACAGCAGCTTACTATGCCTCACTGCAACTGAAAGGGATATACTAAACACTCGTGATGAAAACAACAAACCAATGGAGATGAATGTCGAAGTGATGGATACAAAAATGAAAACACATAATCTGAAGCTGAAGAAGTGGGTTTATAACACCTCCTGGTCATACGTCTTGTGTGGAAATTGGAACAAGTTGGTGAAGGATAACGAGTTGGGAACTCTAGATCACGTCCAGGTGTGGTCGTTTAGAAAGAATGGCGGTGCAGGTGCAATATGTTTAGCTGTTGTCAAGCTCCGAGATCAATGTCTTGATCTTGTCTCGTTCCTAACTCCGAAATGGGGCACGACCAAGAGAATGGCTTTCTATACGGCGTAAAGCGGAACCATTTGGCCGGCAAAACGATCATCAAACTATTTTGACGGCGATCAAATGGATTTTTGCAGCCATATAGTTGAAATATTAATTGGATTCATCTAGGTCGTGTCAGTGTGTTGGGATGTCTGTGTCGTATGTTTCTCATATAGTTACTCCTTATGCAAGTAATAGTTGAAGAGTTAAAATAGACATATAGTTAGTTAGTTCGTTAGTTATAGAATTCACCGTGATGTGTCGATGTGCTGTGATATTGTACATTCGCCATCTAACATAAGTCATAGAATACCTCAGATTTGTGTTCTTCTTGATTGTTAATTTGAATCTTTCTTTCATTTGATTATTCTGAGTTTATTTTTCCGGCATGCAAGCTATCTGTATATGAGCCTTGTGCAATACATAAATGTATTTTATACGATCTGTGGAGATCAACTCTTCCAAGAAGGGGAAAGGTTAAGGGATCAAAACCTGTTGAGTACGGAACTATTTTGTGGTGGTGAGTCCGTCAACGAAAGTTGGTTTAAAAGATGCTCCGGGTTTACGGACTATTCGATTGACCAAAGGAAAATCCTTCAGGATTTCCTTTTAAAGAAAAAAAAACTGCATGTCTCGAGTTGGATTAATATAAGCACCATTGTTGCTAGAAGCAATCGAAACCGTCATTGATCCACATGAAGAATAAATCAAAGATGCATAGTAATAAAACCATGTGGGATACGCAGTATTTTTCTACCTGTTGCATTTAAAAGTTTTTTTTGGGCAAAACCCATGACCCAAGAAAAAAAGAAGACGGTTAGACCACCGAATAACATAACCTAACATGCTGTGGGAACTTCTATAAGATATTAGGATATGGACCAAAGAATAAATATAGGTTTAAGATGTAGTCGATCATCGTGCTATTGATATTACTGGAACAAGATTAGAAATACTAAAAGGGCATGTTGTTGGCGTATGGTGATCAAAAGTATTGAGCAAGCTAGTGCAAGTAATTCTGAATTGATATTGGAATTAGTTCTGAAAGAAAGGAGACTATGTCTATGCTCTATATTTTTTAAAAAAATAAATAAATAAAATCCAAAATCGTTTTTTTTATAACTAAAATCACACAATCAATTGTACTGATTATTAATGAGGTGTTGATGTAACTAGAGTTCATTTTTTATAACAACCATACCAAACATGCTCTATAGTTCCCTTCAAAGTAAGGCCAATGCTAAGTTAAATAATAATAATTGTATAGTCAAACAATAATTACGCTTAGTGTAGTTTTATAATATTTTGACAAGTTTGTATCAATTTGTCGTTATAATTTAGCTAAGAAAGGAACAAATGAAGAAGAGATGAATGAAATTGGTGAGAGAAGTGGGTGAAGTTGTTTGGTGGGGATAAAATGGCAAGGCCATATTCGATGCTAGAAAACAAACACACCACCCGAAGAGATTTTTTTTATTTACTTAATTCATTTTGATATGATATATGATATGATAAGATGAGATTGGATAATTTCTCCTTGTTATTTTATGTTAATAGAAAAAATAATATCAAAAATATTAATCCAACTTTTTACGATAAAAGCATTAATCTCCTAATTATTAAAATCATCTTATCCTGTCGTATTGTCAATTTCACCTAATCGAGATAAGAATTTCAACATGATTGTTTAATGATCGCGTGTTGCTTGACCGCTCAATCGTCGCCTGACCCCGACCCTACACAGCGTTGATCGCCTTCTGCCGCACACCGTCGACAGACCGCCGCCCGTAGTAGACCACTTATCCGTCAATCATTGTCTGACCATCGGACATTAGCTGCCACCACCCATTGGCTAATCGTTGTCCGTCATCTGCCATCCGCCATTGCCTGCTGACTATGTCAATCGATCATCGCCCGTCGTCGATCACCATCTGACCATCGGATACCAACCACTAGACATTGACTATCGCACATCGTCCACATTTCAACGTCCTTCGACCGTTGCCTATCGTTCGACCACCGGCCCGTCGCCCGTTGTCCGACTGCGTCCATCGAATGTCGCCCACCCGCCGTCCAATTACGTCCACCAGCTGGCTTGTCCACCGTCCAAGTTCCAACTGCTTCCATCGGTCCACCGCCGACCACTTAGCGTCACCCTTCATCCAACTATCAACCACCCCCATATGACACCCATTATCGTACAAATATTTATTTTAAAATTTAATATCATAATCTTATTTTATATCAAACATGATCTATGAAAATTAGAATGAGATATACAATCTTCGTATTAACAATAAAAACATTAATAATTTTTTTATTATTTATTTATGTCATATCTTATCCGTGGCATACACTATGGGCTTGCTATAAAGGATGCTATATGTAAAATCTTGTAAATGGTCTTCTCTCCAAAATTTTTCCGTGCCAATGGATATGTGTTTTGGAGATAAAATATAAAAGACAAATTATGTATTATATTTAACAATACAAATGGTAATGTCAAAAAATAACATACTTGCAATCCCAAAGAGACTTGTGTCAAATCTCAAGAAGATAATATGCGATTATATCCTCATCGTTAATCAATGGATAGAGTCAAAATATAACAAAAATATCATTGAAATAACATTAATAAATTAAAATCAATTTATATTATTCATTGTGAAAATAAAATTATATCAATATAAAAATCACAAACATCATTGGAGATGCTCTACCATTCAAATTTGACTTTATCATATCATTTTGACACTGCATAATTGGACTTACTCTTTGTACGTAAACGAAACTCTATGGATGTGTTTATCACGGGGAGTGAGATGGTGGGATAAAATTAAGAGTCCCCCGTATTTCATGTTTGTTTTGATGTTTTAAAGCTCATAGAATTGGGATAGCTTATCATACTTCATTGACTTAATCCCTCATACGAGGAACCAATTAGTGAAAGAGGGGATGAGATAATTAGTCTTGAGACTAATAAGAGGGAACCAAAACAAAACTCTCCATATGGAGAGGGATCACCTGTTATATTTTTTATATAATAAGATTATTATAAGAATTCGAAAAATTTCGTAAAATTTATTTTCAAGATAATTAATGTGAATAATAAATTATTATATGTTATAATTTATTTTACGGGACTAAAAGGTTTGTATGAATATATAATAGAAAAAAGCTTGATAACTTGAAATCGAATAAATCTCGTCAATGATACAATTATGACATTAAGGATATCTATTGTCTGTTTTTATTGTGTTTTTAAAATGATAATTATGAATATCGGATTGATATGATAAGTTCAAGAGTGCTGTAACAAAAGACCTAAGTGGTCATTTTTTTTTTTAATCTTTTTCTCTCGTGTAATCCCTTGTAAGTAAGACGACACATTATTGAGCTCATATAACTCATGGTTAATATTTTTCTATATTTTTCTCTTCTCTATGTTTTCAGGAGTTAGAGACGACAAACAGGTGTGATGTAGGTTATGATGATAATGTGCATCTACTGTATTATGATTTATGAACTAAATAAAATAAGCAATAAATGATAAGTTTTTGTTGTATATGATAATATTATTGGTTATGTGTAAGTGAATTTTATTTATTTCTATACCTAAATGGATTAAGTAATTTTTGTCTAGATGAGATATTGGGACGCAACGAAAGTGATATCATTTGTATTATTATGTTATGAAAAATTGAGACGTTACAGATTGCACCTTCAAATTTTTTTATTGTTGCATTACAAAATACTCCATCCGTCTCTTCACATGCAACACTTTTTTTTTATTGTCATAATTTAATTATAATTTTTTATTTTTTAATCAATATTTAATCTAAAAAAATTACATCAAATATATTTTAGTGTATCCACTAATTCTTTTTAGAAAAAACCCATTATCTTTAAAAAATATTATTTATTCATTAACTTTTATAAAAATTTAAAATATAAATAAATTTTTATAACACATAAAAAAATATAAATATAATAAGACGAAGGAAATATAAAGGATTAATATATACTCCCTTCTCTTGTTTTATTTTCTTACAGTGAACATAAAAATTAAACAAAAGGTTCCAGTTTCTAATCTCCAGGCTAGGGGTTGATAGGAGCTTCTCCACGCGAACCGATTCATAGACGTCATTGGGATCGAGAGCGCGCCGGAGACCTCGTGGTATTCCCGCAATGGGCGGCGTCACTGACGAGATACTCGAACAGCTGCTCTCCGTCAAAGCCGAACTCGTCGATGTTCAAGGTCCCAAAAATTTTACTTCAATTGATTCAAATTCGGAGTTTTCTTGTTTCCCAGTTCTATGATGATCAACGTGATATACATTTTTATTTGAGATTCATTAGTGTAGAAGGAGTTTGAAAGATTTTTATCTCTTTTGTTGTGTTTATATTTGTTTGAGATGTTTCAGCTGTTGATTGATTCCTTGTTGGGTGGTTTGAGGGAATCAGAGTGGCGGGTTTTTTGATTCGATTTAATGTAATAGGAGTACCTTGTTCTGATGACAAAAGGAAAGAAGGGCAGGGGTTAAGCTACTGAGAATGCAATTGAGAAGAAAACGTTTCCTTAATGGGTTTGAATTCAGTTAGGAAATTATGTTCACTGAAGGAACGATTGCTACATTATTGTACAGGGTTTCCTTGAGAGTTGCTTCATGACTTTGAAATTCCATATTCCCACTGAAAAACTAGGAGTCATTGAATCTTCAAGACACATGGTTATGCGTGGGGTATGCACAACGACTTCTTTCTCATTCCTAACTCAGTATGCCAAGTGACTAAACAGTAGTCATTCTAGATAAATTACGAATTAGTTTTGGCATGGTTTGTATGATATGTGAACGAGGTTCTATGTGAAATGGAGGCTGGATTTCCTCGAAGGTTCATAAGTCAGTAATTTTATGCTGTCCACTTGTTGTAAAGTCACTCTTTTGCTGGGTCACTTTCCTTTTGAACAGGGGCGGAACCAGAAATTTTTGATATGGGGGGCCGAAGAATTTTTAAACAAAAAATGGTTTTTCTATTAAATCTTCATTTTTATATGTTTTACGTATATTTCTTTATTTTATATGTGTAATTAACATTGAATTTTATAGGAACATGATATAATCATAAACAAGTAATCCATTTCATAAAAAAAAAACTTATTTTTTGTCTCTAAAAAATATGTAAAATTCCACTGCTAAAATTTTAAAAAAGAAGCAGATTACTTTGAAAAAAAAGGGAATATAATCGAACATTTTTTTTTTATTTGAAAGGCAGGATATAAGCAAATATTAAACATATAAACCAATCATATCAAATATAATGGTTATATCATGCACTATCACTAAAGTTCGAGAAAAAAAGGAAGACAATTTGGGAAAATTACCCTTTAATACAAAAGGGCATATGAACAATAAAATTGAATAGAGAACACAGGCCAAAATCGTATACAGCAATGGGAAAAAGGAGAAGAGGGGAAAAGGAGTAAAAAATAAAATAAAAATAAAGGTATAACCTGCGCACACATGTGGGTCTCAAACTCTGAGCAAATGCACCAAACTCTGCAGACAAAACCAATTGGATTGAATGGACTATAAGTATCTTAGGGATAATAAAAATTAATAGTAGTTTTAATAATACCCTTATATATGTATATAGGGACTTGTAGGAACCATGGGAGGGGCCGAGGCCCCCGCTCACCCTCCTTGGTTCCGCCCCTGCTTTTGACAGAAGCTATGATTACCACCTTAGGTGCTTTGAGTATCTGTTGGCTTACTCTCACCTTCCCTGATGGCCATTGTCACCCGTGATAGCCAATTTCGTGATCTGACTTTTCTATTTTTGGTTTTGATTGTCCGATGTTAATTTGATGAATCCATACTAGGGTACAATCAGCAAGAGGTCTTTCCTTGCTACGAATTTTTAATGATGATCTTATAAAAGTAAATTAATTAACCAAGGGGCTTGTTCATCTATTTCAATCATAGTCCAAGTGTTACATTAATTCGTGGCTTTCAAAGTCTGGGCTTGTGCCAAACTCATCTGATGCTTATTTCGTGGATGAGTTGCTCTTTTGCATGTTTAGTGATATTTGTATGCAGAATGGTTAAACTTCATTCACTTAACACTAATTTTACTCATGAATGTTTGAATCTTAACCTGATGATGAGGTGATATTTGATTTTCTGACTCTTGGGCTCAACCATTTCGCAGATCAGATCAAAATACTTCTCGATCAGCAAGAGAAGTTGTATCAAAGGCAATCAGAACTCAAGGCTCTTCTTGAGGTTGAAGAATATGAAGCTTCAGGATCGCATCAACCTGAAGGTTGCTCAGCTGGGGTAGAGAATTGGTCAGGATCATTTGAGTGGGATTCTCGAGCTGATGATGTTAGGTTCAACCTTTTTGGAATTTCTGCTTATCGAGCAAATCAGCGAGAGGTTAGCATCTGTTTTTCTGATTGAAATTTTCGACCAGTCGCAGGGCTGTGCTAAAGTTGGTAATCACTATCCATTTAATCCTTGCAAACTAGCTATCATGGGCGCTATTGATGGCCCTTCTTTAATGACTACCATTTCGTTACATATTTTGTTGCAGATTGTAATCTATCATTATCCCTATATCATGACTTCAAGTCTCTGGCCAAGCCGATTCTAAATAAAAGAGGGTCTTACGACTCTTACCATGATTTGTATAGTAGTGGGCGAATTTTAGATGCCATAATTCATAGGGGGTTACACAAAACTAATTACTAATACGAATGACAATCTCATAAAGGGGCACTGTTGTAAGATCGAGAAAGGAAATGGACTTACTTATAGCCATTCTTTTTGCAGATACAATGTTTTGGTTAGAGGACTTATGTCAAGCCATTCTTCTTCCATTATCCTTATAGCTTCTGTAAAAACGTACAAGAAATTTGTACCTCTAATTACTTATCATCAAGAGAAAAGGTGGATCAAATGTCACCGAACTCCTTTCACTAAGCTCCTGCATGCTTCTTAAGTTCTTTCGGAGCTTCTTTTTTTTTCTTCTCTTCTCTTCTCTTTTCTGTTTTCTTTTGTTTTCTTTTCCTTTTTTAAAAATTATCCTTTATTCTTTCTGCGGTGTCACCCTATTCATACAATTATTTCCAGATCATAAATGCAATCATGAGCAACAAAGATGTTCTTGTTATTATGGCTGCTGGAGGTGGCAAAAGTCTCTGTTACCAGCTTCCTGCCATTCTTCGAGACGGTGTTGCCCTGGTTGTTAGCCCTTTGCTTTCCTTAATTCAGGATCAGGTAGTTCTATATACTTTGGAATTTTTTGGATGCTCTTTTCTCAAGTGATTCTTCGATGTGATGACCCATGAATGCCTTAGGTGATGGGTTTGACTGCTCTAGGAATTCCAGCATACATGTTGACCTCAACTACTGGCAAGGAAGATGAGAAGTTCATATACAAGGCCTTGGAAAAGGGCGAAGGAGAACTTAAGATATTGTATGTCACACCAGAAAAGATATCGAAGAGCAAAAGGTTTATGTCGAAACTTGAAAAGTGTCACCATGCTGGTCGTATCTCGCTGATAGCAATAGATGTGAGTTTTTGTTATGAGCATTTTTAATGCTGCCTGTTTTGAAGTGGAAGGAATCAAGTCTATTGTTGTTTAATATTCTCTTCTAGTCTTTTCTTGTTTATTACCTTGCACTTAAATTCAATGTTATCACACAAAATGTATAAAATTAAAAGCACAGTGTTGAAAACATGGAATAATATGTTAAAATATAAAAGCTTAAATTAATAATTTATGTCACTTCAGCATTACATCTCTTCATGCCTTCAATTGGTTGATCCTTAGTTTCTTTCCATCAAGATAATCTACTCCTATGGGAGAGTGCATCGTCTACGTACTCAGTTCCTAAGACTCTTGGTGCTATGCTGGTGGTCTGGATTATATTAAGGATACTTAACTCTACGTACACAGTTCCTAAGACTCTTGTTTCTAAGTGAGGTTAAGAGAGGAGGATATACACAACCTTAACATTTTGTAATTGTCTTTTTCCTGCTAAGTTTCCACTGATAAAATTTCTGGTTGAGAGATTTTTAATTTGAAGGATGGCATTGCACCATTTCATCCTCCCTTGCCTGCTCTCTCGTGGTTAGATGTTGTGTGGATTTTTTATTTTTATTTTTGTTAGTGATATACTTTTTGGTTATGTAGATATACCCCAGATCTGTATAAATGAAGGCATATCACCATTCAGTGGACATCTCCTGACTTTCGGCCATTTCTCCTGTTTGAGTTATGATAAGAGAAGCTGGTGGCTAATTGGGACTAAATTGGTGGTAAAATGAGGAGCTGAAATTGGTAGTCCTTTTAAGTTAGTGGAGAATCAAACTTAATCTGTGAGCTTCAGCAATTTATCTGATGCCAGCGTGTCCCATTTTAATCCTCCGTTGTAGTTAGGAAATTGTGTTGCCACATCTATTTACATAAATAAGTGCCTCATGAAATCATATATGCATATCTAATGGTACCTTTTACATGAGGATAATGTGCCAAATTTGAGCATTTTTATGGTCCTTATTGTTCTTATTTCCCTTTCATTAACATAATTATAGCAAGTGATAACTAACATGGCAAAATTAGCCCAGGAAGTGTTTCCTTATTCTAGGGCAATCTTGAGGTTACCTATGAATTATAAATTCTGTCAAGAATGTCTTTGAATTTTCCACATAGGTTTGATTCTCTACGGTCATAACCTCTTGGTTCACGAGGTAAGGCTATCTTTTCCCCCCCCCCCCCCCCTCAACCCACTTTAAAATGGAGACCTTTTTGGCATGAGGTAAGTAGGGTCGAGGATAGTGTGGTCTTGGAATTGTGATTTGGGCATTCACATCATACACCTTCTCCACTAACTTGAATCAATGAAACTGAAAGAAATTGAGAGAAGTTTGCCTCACACTCGGTGAAAGAAATGTAGTTTTAGCATATTAACTTCTCATCACTTGAATGTTTGCTGTGCTTAATAATTGTAGATACTCTGAACATGGTGAAACAATCTCATTTGCAGGAAGCACATTGCTGCAGTCAATGGGGCCATGATTTCCGTCTGGATTACAAGAACTTGAGTATTTTAAAGACTCAGTTTCCAACTGTTCCTGTGATTGCTTTGACGGTATTTGTTTCGGCCCTCTTGCTTTTCTGTTTTCCTCTTCCTGGTTGTGGGAGGGGTGAGTTAAGATGCTTTATTGTTGGTTTCCTGTTTGGTTTGGTCTAATTTTGTCTTCTATTTGCTGCTAGGCAACGGCTACTCGCAAGGTGCAAATTGATCTGATTGAGATGCTATGTATTCCAAAATGCGTGAAATTTGTCAGTTCAGTGAACAGGCCAAATCTGTTTTACATGGTGAGTTGAGACTTCAGACCATAGAAAAGATTGTTAAGTTCTTATGTTTGTTTGGTGAGGATAATACGAGAGCCGGTTTTTCTACGATTGCAGGTTCGAGAAAAGTCATCTGTTGGGAAGATTGCGCTTGATGAAATTGCTGAATTTATAACCCAATCATATCCAAACAATGAATCTGGAATTGTTTATTGCTTCTCTAGAAAGGAGTGTGAGCAGGTAGATGTGGGTATGTTGGATATGATAGTTGACTATGTTTCCATTTAAAATGTGTTCCTCGCATAGAGCATGTGTTTTCTATTGCTTGTTATTATTCTACTTTGTATTCAACCGTATTTTCTTTCATTATATCTCTTGAATAGAGCATGTGTACTTCTCGATTCTACTCCATATCATGCTTAGTTCATTATGCATGCTAGAATTGTAGAACACTTGAAGCTGTTTCCCTCTAAGAGAACGAGTATCAGACTTTCAGTCTATGTGTAAGGCGGGTCTAACTCGGATATATTCAGATATTCTTATTTTCTTATTCTCACTTCTTATTTTCTTGTTAGGTTTTTTAGCGAATATGGTCCAGCCATTAATGTTCTTTAGCAGTACCACTTGAAATGCTGATAAAAATTACTGTCTTCCAATTATAGGAATGCTTGGTGTAGCTGGGGAGCTAAAAATCCTTTTGTATATTTCACACACAAAAAAGCCATGTTTCTGGACTCAAGCTCCCATTTTTCTGTATGAAATATAAGTTTGATGGAATAGAAATGGTCCATACTGTACTACTTAAGTTGATGAATAGAATCATCGTTTCATGCTTGTCAAGTTACCTTCAAGTCAAGGCACATACTTATGCGGATGATAAGATTTTGTATGTTTTGTTTTATATGTTAAAAAGCCACTTCATGTAAAAGCCTTAAGCTTGAAGCATAAATTGTGCTCATTCCATCCTCTCTCATGGATATGTGCGTAAACATGATTCAAACTCTTGAGTGGTGACCAATGAAGGACTCACTCCACTGTGAGCTTTCTCCAGATATCAAAGCTGGTCTCCCGAAGGCAAATATCATGGAACTGTTGAGTGATTCAGCTGTCTCCACCACTCACTGTTTTTTATAATTTTCTCGTGATACCTGAATCTGTGAGTTTGCTTGCATCTAAATTCTAAAACATCCATTTGGGCTACAGCTGTGGTGCATGTTATTTGTGGGATGAGATAACAAACTTGTAATTTCCTATATGTCATCGCATTATGATAGGCTAACCTTTAGGTTTCGTGATGAGCAACCTTCTGTATTTATATATGGTTCTGTTGTTAACTACAGGTTGCAAAGGACCTACGTGAGAGGGGGGTCAAAGCTGATCATTATCATGCCGATATGGATGCTAAAGATCGTGAAAGAGTTCACACACGGTAAAGCCTTTATCTTCCTATGGGCAGGGCCTTTTCATGCTGCTCATTCAATTAATGATAGATATGCTGTGATTTCTACTAGCTTCTCTATGTTGGAGTTGCATTAAGATCACTTGAGGTTAAGGGACCATCTAGCAAAGATTCTAATAGAAGGAAGACGTCTTCTTTGTTCCATGCTAGAAAAATAGATCTTAAGATTATGAGCTCAATACTCTTGAAAGGGTGTTGCTGACAGATGACTTTCGTGGAAAAGGAAAGAGACACTTCTTGTACGAAGGAAAGATATTCAGAGCTTAAAAATCCATATAGTTAATTGCCAAATATTTAACAGTACTTGAAATTGCCACTTTGCTGATAGTATGTACTTGCAGATTGGTATTATCGTCATGTTAAAGGCAATTAGTTTTGTTAGATATTTGTTTGTGCTTTTGTTGATGCAGGTGGAGCAATGGAAAGTTGCAAGTGATTGTCGGAACTGTAAGTATAATAATAAGGAATTTCCCTTTCAAATAGGAACTTTCTAAAAAGCATGTGATCTTCGGATTCTCATTTTTAAGTTGCGAATTTTTTAAACTGCTCAATATGAAGAGTACAAAGTGGAGGGGGGTTAGCTTCTGAAAGAAGTGAATCGATTATCCTGTTATCCAAGGTGATTGATTGGCGACTGGCTTAGTCTTGCTTTAAGCTATTAGTCCGCCCTACAGCCGCCCAAAAAGGAACTGCAATGATCTTGAATAGGGATCCTACAGCGATAAATAGAATCCCCATAAAAATACCACTAGATTGAACACCAGTGATTTCTTATCCGGTCAAAATCTTGGCTAATTGATTGAAGTGGGTAGCTCCACCTTTAACATCCTTTCTTGGATTTACATTTTTACTTGTCATTTTATTTGAGCTCAACATAGATATGGTTAAACAAATCAATTAAATGGCAATTACAGGTTGCCTTTGGCATGGGAATCAACAAGCCAGATGGTTAGTATCCATTTTTCCCCTATTCAGTTACCTTAAATATTACTGGTTTTCTTGGAATGCACAAATGAACCTAAGTAGACATATAGAACTTAGTCTTTATTTTAGGACTCAGAGCAACATAACTCCATAGCAATTTCGGCTTCTAAAGTATATTTAGAAGTGAGAAAACGATAGACAATTAAGAGGCCCATGAAACACTCCCCTATGTGGGTAGTCTTCTGGGAACATAAAACTCAATGATGACGTGCACATTTATAATATTTTGTTGAATTGCAAGAAAGGGTGTTCTTTTGTTGATAGGTGTCTATAGCTTCGTTCTTTTTTCTCTAGCTCCTCCTTTCTTATTTCTTTTAGCTTTCTTCATATACCATTTCAATAAAAAGTGGAAGATAGCCTTGATTTACTGAATAAGCAATGACTATTTCTGATAAAGTCAACATCAATATGATGTCTTCTGTTCCTTTTGTTCCAGTAAGAGAGTTCATAGTCCTCATGGTTTGGACTTAACAACTTGAGCATGTCTTCTGTTCTTTCATTTCATTTTCGACTGAAGGGTGGGGAGCTTTTGCTTGACATAGAATACATTTTTTATGATCTTTGTTGTTATATGGGGCCCGCTTCATTCCTTATTTCTTAGGATTAGCTCTAGGGATCTTTTACATTAAAATCATTTTGCAACATCATATACGTTTTCTTAAAGTGCACTTCACTTGAAATATTCTAATGCATCCAAGTTGATATCTCAATGTACTCTTCTAGGATTCCCTTTGAAGTAATTCCAGTGATCATATGATGTTGATTTCTATTTCATTCATTATTAAGAATGTAATATGTGATGGTGACCCTTGCTTTTAGTCAGGTTTGTTATTCATCACAGTCTAAGCAAATCAATGGAGACATATTACCAGGTTTACTCTTCTCCTAGTTTTCTTGCTCCATTACCTGCATGTTTCCCTATATTAAACTTTCGCACTTCAGGAAAGTGGCCGGGCTGGACGTGATGGGCTTCCTGCTGAATGTTTACTTTACTATAGGCCCGCTGATGTTCCAAGGCAGGTAAACAATCTGAACCTTAATATTTTACAGCTCTCATTTTAATATTCCTTCTCAAATGTTGCTTCTCTGGCAGAGTTCAATGGTCTTTTATGAGAACTCTGGTTTACAAAATCTCTATGACATAGTAAGGTACTCTCAGGTATGCATCTTATATGGAGATTGGATGTACAGATTCAAAGTTTATCTCAACTTTTATCATCAATGTCTTTTTTGTTTCATTTTTCTAAGGAATTTTGGGATTTTTGTGAATTGTGATAATGGTCTGGGAAGTCACCTAGGTGAAGACGCTACCAAGACTGTCTAAGTTAGGTTTCAATGGTGGAAACCTGGCGGGTGCTTAGACTCTTACTTAGGTCAAAATATTTGTGATTTAAAGAAAAAGAGATGTGTTCGTTAAACTAAAATCTATCTTCCTATCTTTCGTTTGAAAATTGTAACTATGATGTAATTTATCTACTGGGCTTAAATATGTTACTCCCTTCATCCCTAATAAATCATGACGTGTTGGACTATGCATGCAAATTTATGGGTGGGTGAACTTTTGGTTAGTGTACCTTATTTTCCTTTGTGAATATGAGTGACAAAAGAGAGAAAATGAGAGTAGGAAGAGAGATAATGGACTGGGAGAGATTTGATGAGTGGGATGATTTGATAAAGTAAACGTTAGTTTGGCATTTTAATCATAGAAAGTTTCTAGTAGTGAAGCGTTGCAATCTTTGTGGGACGACCAAAGTTACTATGCACAATTTTTTTGTGAGACAGAGAGAATATTTTTTTATACTAAAAATAGTTTTAGTTTGAAATTGAAGTTAAACAAAAGATAATTATGATGTAAGTCGATGATGAAAAGCATCGACATATAAGCTTTATTTATATGCTAATATAAACATAGGACCTATGAAATCATGCTAAGGATCAATTAGATCCATAGTTTCATGGTCGATGATCTCAATCTTATCAAGATCTAGAAACTATCAATGCATGATCTAAAGAAAGATCAAACAAGATATAGATTTGACTAGTCAAAGTTCTAGATAATATCATGATAGATCCTAGAATTCATTACAATATGCCAACATCCCCCCTCAAGTTGGTGCGTGTATGTCATACATGCCTAATTTGCTTTGAAGATGGTTAAAGTCTGGACGAGAAACTGATTTCGTGAGAATATCCGCTGTCTGATCTGAAGATGTTACATAAGGAATACAAATCAGCCCATTATCTATATTTTCCATTATGAAATGACGATCTACCTCTACATGCTGGACAAGATTGTGGGCTATACTGATTGCGGACTTGCTGTCTGAGTAAAGGATCATGGGTTTCTACACTGGAAAACCTAGATCATCAAGAAGACTCTGCAGCTACAAAAGTTCACATATCCCTTGAGCCATAGCTCTAAATTCTGCTTTTGCACTTGATCGAGCAACTACCTTTTGTTTCTTGCTCCTCCACGTTACTAAATTTCCCCCTCCCCCTACAAAAATATAAAAGTAGACCTTCTATCATCAAGACTTCCAGCCCAATCAGCATTGGTATAGGCTTTTATTTTCAAGTGATCATGCTTTCGAAAAAGAATCCCTTTCCCTGGTGCCTTTTTCAAATAACGAATAATTCGGGTCACTACGTCTAAGTGAGTCGTATGTGGATCATGTATGTATTGACTAACAAAACTCACAGCAAAAGCAATGTCTAGACGAGTATGAGATAAATAAATTAATTTCCTAACTAGTCTTTGATATTTTTCTCGATCCATTGGTTCCCCATACTTCAGATTAGCAGTCAAAGGAGTATCGATGGGTTTACACCCCAGCATTCCGGTTTTTACCAGAATGTCCAGAACATATTTGCATCGAGATAAAAAAAACTCCTTGAGTTGAATGAGCCACCTTAATGCCTAAGAAATATCTCAACTGTCCGAGATCTTAAAACTCGAATTCCTTTGGAAGCGTACCCTTCAATCGAGTCATTTCTGCTACGTCATTCCCTGTCATCATAATGTTAGCGACATAGACAATAAGAAAGATAACAGAATTACCATTCTGTTTGATAGACAAAGTATGATCGGCATTGCTCTCTTGATGTACTTGAAATCTCATGGCCTTCCTAAATCTCCCAAACCACGCTCTAGGAGACTGTTTCAAACCATATAAAGAGCGATGAAGATGGTAAAATTTCCCAGTTGTGGACCCATATGTAAATCCTGGAGGAATATCCATATAGATTTCCTCTTTCAACTCCCCGTGAAAAAATGCATTCTTCACATCTAATTGTTCGAGGTCCCATCCACTGTTCACTTCACAAGAAATGAAAACTCGAACAATGTTCATCTTTGCAATTGGAGCAAATGTCTCCTGATAGTCAATGCCATGCGTTTGAGTATAGCCACGAGCAACAAGTCTAGTTTTATATCGATTCACAGTCCCATATGTATTTTGCTTCACTCTATAGATCCATTTGCACCTACGGGCCTTTTCCTGGGTGGAAGAGAAATAAGTTCCCAAGTATGATTTTTCTTGAGAGCTCTCATCTACTTAAACATTGCTTTATACTAGTGTTTATACTCAAAGGCATTCCGCCACGAATTAGGAACATACATAGAGTCCAACGAAGACACAAAGGAGCAGTATGATGGAGAGAGAGAATAATAAGAGACAAAATGAGACAAGAGATGCTGAGTACAAGATCTAATACCTTTTCGGATTGCAATGGGAAGATCTAGACACTCTAGATCGACATCCTCTTTGTCAAGACTCGACTCTAGAGGCTTTGATTCAACAATGGTCTCTTGGCCAGGTTCTGTACTGGCATGACTATCAAATATAGCCTTTTTCCTTCAAGCATAAACGCGCAGAGTAAGGGGAACTTCTCCAGACACTTTAGTATCCTTTCTAATTTCTTCTTCTGTTTGATCTTCGTGAGATGGCAACAACGTTTGAGGGTATGGCTCAAATAATGATGATTGATCATCAACAAATTGATGATCATTTGATTCATTATAGTATGCTTCGCACTCATTGAAAATAGCATCCGTAGAAGTGTAAAATTTTCTGGATGGAGGATGATAGCACCTATGACCTTTCTAGGTCGCTGAATATCCTATGAAAATGCATTTGAGACTTATGGGTTCAAGTTTACTATGAACTTGATGATCCCGAGCAAAGCATGCACACCCATTCTTGGTGAAACAGAAAAAAATGTTTTCCAATTAACATTTGAACGTGACTTTTATTTTCTAAAACCCTTATCGGCATTGATTAATCAAATATGCAAAGGCGTGGATAGCTTCACTCCAATAAGATTGTGGGACATTCATCTAAATTAAAAGAGATCTAGCAACTTTAAGAAAATGTCTGCTTTTTCTCTCTGCTATCCCATTCCGGGAAGGAGTATTCACACAACTGGTTTGGTGGAGAATACCTCGCTCGCTCAACAAATTCTGAAAACTATAAGCGATGTATTCTCTACCATTATCAGATCGAAGGACCTTTATTGTAGCATTAAATTGGGTTTGAACCTTGTTTAGAAAATTTTGAAAGCAACTAAAAACCTCTTCTACTTTTTTGTTTGAGCAACTAATCCCAAGTAACCGTACTGTAATCATCGATAAATGTGACACTATTTAAATCCAAAAATGGACAAAACTGGAGAAAGTCCCCAAATATCCGAATGAATCAAATTAAAAGGTTCTAAACTCTTTGTGCATAAAACGGGATAGATGGTTCTTGTTTGTTTAGAGAAAACACAAGTGTCATAGAAAAAATCCGAATGGCACTTAGTCTGTAACTTTGGGAAATATAAAAATAAAGTCTTTAAAGGTGGGTGTCCCAAACGTCGATGTCATCTAATAAGTTCAGCATTAGAAGGATTTGTTGATTGGATATGGTTGGCCTGAGATGGTGTGTTTTGAGTGTCCAATCAGTAGAGTCCTTCCCGTATTTTACCATTGTCAATCATCGTCTCTGTCGCTAAGTCCTGAAAAGCACAATGAAAGGGGTAAAATATAACTTTACACTTTAGATAATTGGTTAGACTAATTGATAATAGGCTATTCGGAAAGTTTGAAACATGTAAAACAGAAGAGAGGTTTAAAGAATTGTTGTGTTGAACAGAACCTTTTTCGAAAATAGAGGAGAATGATTCATTTGCAACAAGAACTTTTTCCTTACCGGAGCAAGGGATATAGCTAAAGAATTGATTAATTGCCCATGTCATATGATCCGTAGCCCCTGAATCAAAGATCTGGCAGGTCATTGTTCGAACAACAACCTGTACTTTTCCCGTTGGTCGCTGCACTCTCCCAGAGATAATCCATGGGGTTGTATGTGAATGAGAAATGATACCTGAAAAGGAATTAGAAGTGGAAGACATAGTAGAAGCACTGAATGCAATATGAGAAGATGAAGAGCCCATTTGAAACATCATTTTCTTAAGAAGTTGTTGCATTTCTTCCCGAGAAATAGGACCATTTGAGCTTGATGTACTAACAACAGATGTAGGAGGTAACAGATTTGTCATCTGAGCTTCATTAGCATGATGGCGTCCTCTTTCTTTTCCCGCTTTGAATGGTGCTGTCGGATTGTGACCAGGAGGGCGACCAATAATTTTCTAACACTGCTTCTTAGTGTGATATGGCTTTCCATAATTGTCACAATGAACGATTGTTTTCGAATAACTCCTAGGGACAACATTATTAGATAGTAAGGCAGATTGCTCACCAACAAAGGACTGATCTTTCTAGTGTTTCTTATCTCTTCTACCGTCTTCTTGGTCCGCAACATAAAATGCATCTTCAAGAGCCGGAAAGGGACTTTTCTGCAATGTGGTCTGAACTACCACATCAAACTCGGGATTCAAACCCATTAAAAACTGAAATACACGGTTTCTTTCTTCCTTCATGTGAAGGTTGGTGATAGTTTTAGCATCAAGACCTTCATATATATCTTCATGGACATCTAACTCCTACCAGAGAGTTGTGAGTTCTGCGAAATAAGCATCTACCGTCATACTCCCTTATTCAAGCTTTTAAATTATTTTCTTTAACCTGAACACTTTGGATATGGTTTCCTTTCCTGGAATATTTAGTCTTCAATGCCTTCCAGAGTTCAACATATGTGTCTAAGAAAGCATAGATTTTTTATAGTCCAAGTGCCATGTGAGTTAGGAGATAAGTCCTAACCCGAGCATCCTTAGCTACTCACTTTGAAGTAGAAGAACCAATAGGTTTCTCTTCTTCGCGAGTAAGAAACCCAATACACTCTCCGGATTCAATAGCGGTCCTCACTAACCGCGATAAAAACAAGTAATTGTTACCATTAAACTTCATGTTACATGAAGAAAAATCAAATACCTTTTGTCCAGAAACGATGTTTGTAGAAGTAACATTACTAGAATTATCAGAGGTAAGACATAGTTATTGGTTTCTTCAAAAACTTCAAAGCTGGGTAGAGATAGAAGTGGTTGAAACCACGTATACCATGATTAATCTGAGAGCTCTTCGATGAATTAGTTCATTCACTACATAGGAGGGGAAAAAGGACTAGGTTTGGTGGATTCGACAACTCCAAGATGAAGGACTTGTCGACAACAAGAAAAACAAGTGTGTTTCGATTTGAGATGGTGTTGGTTGTGGTTGTGGTTGTGGTGATTTTTTTTTTTTTTTTTTTTTTTGTGGAATTGAAGAGCCAATGCTCTGATACCATGAAGTTAACAAAGATAATTATGATATGAGTCGATGATGAAAAATATTGACATATAAGCTTTATTTATAGGCTAACATAAATATAGGATCAATGAATTCATGGTAAGGATCAATTAGATCTATAGTTTCATGGTCAATGATCTCAATCTTATTCAGATTTAGAAACTATCAATACATTATCTAAAACAGGATATAGATTTGACTAGTCAAAAATCTGAACAATATCATGATAGATCCTAGAATTCATTAGGATATTCCAATAGCGATGAATACATTTTGTAGGTAGATGTTTGTAGAATACCTTAAACTATTATTTCAGAGTATATTACTTCCTCCGTCCCAATTTAATTGTAACGTTTGACTTTTTCACTATTCAACGCACATTTTGAGAATATTCATTTTTCATCTTAATGACGTAGAAAATTATGCCACTACGTAACTTAAATTATCGTTAGTGGTTCACAATAATTTTTCAAAAAAAAAAAGATATTTGATCGTCTCACGATATGAGTCAAACTTCGGCTCGACAAGTGTGCATAGTTAAGCTGTTACAATTAAATTAGATCGGAGGGAGTACTTTTTTATGATAGTTCATAGGATGAGCTCTGATTGCTTCAGGGGCTGTAGAAAAAATTGTAAAGAAAGGAACGAGATGTGACATCTGTTGTGGGGTGTTATTCTAAATCTCTTTTTTAGGTGGTGTGATAGTGAGAAATACTTCAGAGTTGTAGTTTTCTTGTCTTGTCCATACTCCTTGGTAGTTGGTGCATGAGAATTATTTTCCTTTTGAGGGAGTCTGTTAGATCCTAAGAGCATAGCAGGATCTTATTGAAAACGTTATCTATAACCTGCTTTGCAGTCAAGGAGAGAATGTCGCCGGGCTTCCTTTTTCAAACATTTCGCCGAGCCGTTGCAGGACTGCAATGGTACCATTCTTATTTGTTACTGTCTGCCAATTTTTCCTCCAGTTCTCTTACTTCCAAGTGTTCAGAATGTTGTGTAATCTTACGTCCTCAAAAAATGCAGGAATGTGTGATAACTGTGCATTTTCTGCAGAAGTCAAGGAAGTTGATGCCTCTCGTGTGTAAACTCTCTCCTTCTATTATTTAGTTTTCATTTACTTATAATTTCTTTTTTATGATGAATTGTTTTCTATGGAGTTCATTTGTTTTTCTTTTATGTGCATCGTATTGGTTCATTTGGCCCGGATGTTTTTTTTTTTTTTTGCTTTCAACTTTGTGTAAGAGATGAACACTTGTTTGCTCAAATCATAGGAACTCTCTCCGTGTAAATAACTTTCGATGTTGACAGATAAGAGAAACACAAAGGGATGATGTGAGGAAAGGATTAGATTGGCCAGAGTATAAGGATTTGTACGTGCAATGAACGATATCTGTGGAATTGGAAGTCTTAAGTCTCTGCTAATTGGGTCTGCTCTTTTCAACATCTAAAGTTTGGCTTCATGTACTGGAGATGGCTAGTCAAAAGTATTGCCATTTCACTTCTATCAATTTGCTTTTTACTCATGCTGGTGCAAGTTATGATCGGGTTCTGTTTATAACTACCAAAATATTTTGGAAATAATTTTTTATTTTCAGTCATTCCTAAAAGTAGTTTCAACCAAGAGAATAAAGCAATCGGAATTTCTATATTAAAAAAAAGCAATCAGAATTTCTAGACACGACAAGAGTAAGTGAGAACTGAAAGTGCTGGTTTTAGTCTTGGATTGCATTTGCATGCATTAGGAACTATTAACTTGGAAGAAGTTGAGGTGAGATGTCATCAGGGTTTCATAATGTTATCTGTGTACTCTCTTTACAATCCATGCACATCAACTCGTATTCATATCCTTTGAGGTCCTTTGACTGGGTAATTGCGAATGTACATATTTTTCAGGTCATGCAAAAGCTATGATTTCTTTGCTGCAAGATACACAAGCTAGTGATCAAAGATCGACAATGTTGCAATTGGTGGACAAGATGAAAGCTAAAAATAAAGACACAGGTATGTTTTGACGATTAATCCATTTGTTTTCTATATCCTTAAAATTAATCCAGTTCTTTCCCTCAGCTGTTGACAGCTCTTTCTTCTGCATGAAATCGTATGAGTTATGACATGATTGACCATTTCAAATCATTTTTTTGTGGGCCAGGTCAAAATCTAAAAAAAGAGGAAGTAGAGAAGCTTGTGATTCAGCTTGTAGTAGATCGCGTTCTGGTAAATGGCCAAAGGCTACTCTCTGTTGTTACTAATGTTTCTATAGCCTCATCTGTAATGTTGTTTGTTCTGTTTCTGCTTGTTCTTGGTTGGTTCTGCTAAGTATGGATTTTTAAGGAATATCTTCTAGATATCGCATCTAAGCACTGAACATTAAACCCTGATTTTCCTGGTTGATTTCTTGTGTAATGCATTTCTAACCATGGTTTCTGATCGTAAGAGTAATATGCATTATATATGTACGTACTCGGAGAAACTCCAAACAGATGATGTACCAATTTTGTTCTTGAAGAGAAATAGACACTGTTCAAGCTTACTGCTTACCTTCTACATCACTTTGATGAGTATGTTTGCCGTCTCTTCAGTTATATAAGGACCTAGATTTATCGAGGTCAAAGCAAACATGTTGCATGTCAGCTTGCTGTCTTCTCAAATACTTATGCAGTTATGCTTTCTATTTCTTTTGGACTGCGTCTTTACTATCATGGACTTCTCTGTGTTGTTGGCTCTAATTCTTTTTCCTGGTGTAGAAAGAAGAATATCAGCATACAGCTTATTCTACGAATGCGTACGTTACCTTAGGTCCTTTGGCAAAACAAGTGTTACAAGGTACAACTCTACTCATCCGAAGACAATGTGATGTTTTAACTGTGCGAGCCACCTTTTCTACCCTTGATCGTTTGTTTCATTTTAGTATTTCTTTGCTTCTAATCTATGGATTATACTGGAAACAGTTTCATCGTGCACTTTACTCATGCTTTGCCATCTTTGATTTCTAGACTTTTAATCTATGGATAATACAGGAAACAGTTTGGGTCATATCACCACGTTTTTTACCTTTGCGTGGAAACCAACATGACCGCAGTCCGGTCTTTTTTTTAATGGTAAAAAAAAACATGACCGCAGTCCGTACTCTGCAATTTGTAGTGCTTCATAGAAAAAACATTGAGACCACCTATATAAATCAGAGTTTAAAGACATTTTTAGATGCCATTCAATATCTATTTTGGTTATCGCGACTCTATGTGATGTCAATGAGATATAACATATACTTCTAGTCGTGCCTCGAGTAGATAATGGAGTCATGATCAAGTATGCTTCTTAAACTTCTTTGTTAAAGAAGTGTATGTCTCCATCGTGTAATTGCAGGAAATAGAGTTGTCAAGCTGGAAATCTCAAGCGAATCAGAAAGTAAAGTAGGAAATATCAAGTCGGCTAAAAGGAGAGCCACATCATCTGAACTAGAGATGAGGCTCGATGAGCTGCGCAAGGAACTTGCTTCAACTCATGGTGGAATATTCCCTCACTCGGTTTTGTCTACTCAACAAATAACGTTGCTAGCTGATCAGAAGCCAGATACAATAGACCAGGCAAGTTTCGACGATTCTGGTTATTTAGCTCAATATTTCAATTCGACTTCGACATCTCCTTTCAAATCTCACATTACACCATAGACATGTTCCATACTTCGAAGGACCGATGAGGACAAATTCTCTAACTTTGATATCTTTTTTACTCTTTAAATTCAAGTTATTTCAGCGACGTTAATCCATGACCATGCATTTGTTCCTGGTGTTCTCTCATACTGCACAATAATCAACTGACAATTTTGTTGTGTTCTTTCAAAACACCACCCCCTCCCCACCTCATCCCTCGTTTTTTTTTTCTTGGGTATGGATGGTTTTGGTATGTGAATGAAGTTCATCTGTTCGTGGCAATGATTGTTGCTGTGTGTGGATTGTTCCTGCAGCTGGAGACGATAATAGGGAAAGTGAAGAGTGATAAATATGGAAGAAGAATCCTTGAAGAAATATCATCCAAGGCCACGCAAGAGCATCTTGATGGTGATTATGGTGGAGAAGCAACAGAAAATAGAGCTCCAAAGAAAATGAAGGCGAAAAAGGCCCTTGTCGTCATAGAAAGCAGCGAAGACGATGGATGAACTCTTCAGCCTGTTCTGCTGATACTAGGCGTGTTCTCTCGCTGATGATTTGCTTGGTTGACCAGTTCATCCACCGCCTGATCCAAGCTGTTCTAGTCCGCCCCTGTTTCTCTCGTCGCTGTGAGAAGGAGCAAGGAAAAAATGATGGTGTAAGATCAGCTATCAGGAGTAAAATATTTCACTGAATATTGTATTTCCTAGCTTCTGATCAATGACGCATGAAGCTAAGCTTGGAATGAATGTTCTTCCGGTCTAATTTATCTGCCAATAGCTTCATGAAAAAGTCAAACGTTAGCTTTGTGATTTGCTATGTTTCTTTAGTTGTGAGAATACTTGATTTCTTTGATTAAAGATGGATAAACCTCCTGTTACATAAGTACGATATTATGGCTAGGCAAATCCACCATGATAACGCCCAGTTATCAAGCTTAGCCTAAAAGTCTGTTTCTTCTATCAAAATTTGAACCATAGATGGCCAGCTTAACCACCAATTAGTTCACTAGGCTTCAAGGAGAAATCAAACTTCGGCAGAACCATTACATGTTCAACTCGTTTAGATGACAATGTGGCATATTGGAGCAGCCAAATTGGGGATGTTGGAAAGCACTCACGATGACACGAAACACTTTGTGCACACAGGAGCTGTAGAAATCTGGAAATATATAACTGATAAAGAGTTAAGATGACAAAAACCTGATGATAGATTAAAACAAGGGAGAACCTATGATCAATCATCAAAATCATCACTGACAACATTAACGCATCTATTCCGCCCCGATAGCCACTTAGGTGTTTTCATGTGGGAGATGAGGAACACTTCATCGCCGGGCGGAAAAAAAAGGATGATGAAACTTTGGATTACTCCCAATACTGTAACAAATTCCAAGCAGGCCTAAGTTATGATGGGGTCACAAACATAAGCTACCACTGTTATAGGATCTAGTATAGAGGCACAGTCTCAACGAATTCCAGAATTGCATAGCAGCTTCTTCACCCAACAACAGTGAAACCAACAGCAGCCAGCAGCCTGTAGGCAGAGATACAGTTCAGGAGACAGAGACAAATCGCTTTGGATCGGGGCAACGAAACTAGCCTTAAGCATTATGTAGAAGCCAAGCCTTGTGAAATCACATGCAGCTTTCAGCGCTTTCTGCGTCATATTTTACTGCATCCGCGAACTTCAACCATACACAAACCAGGATATGAGTGAAAACCTCCTTGTGGTGGCATCGTCTATTGCAGGATTCATCGACGACTACATTTATCATCTTGGGTGGGTACACCTAATGATGGGAAAAATGAGCACACATCTGTTATTATCATCCCTTCTTCACAAAAAGAGCAAAACTGATCAATAAAATTGCAACAAGAAAGAACACTTGTGCACTTATAGTTGCATCAACTACAAGCAGGATGAGTGCAGAACTGAGTAAACAAAAGTAACACCTCCAGTATCAGACAAGAAGGAATCACACAATTCAATGGAAGTTACCAACAGCGGCTCCTAATCCTGGATAACTAAACACTTAAAAAGGAGAAATCATTTGGAAGCTGATGACAACTCTAATGCATAACTACACTAAATCCACAACTCAGCAAGACAAGCCAAGAAAAAATAAAGCTCATGGTCACAGGTGTTACTCTAGTTCAGCTAGATGCTCTTTGGCAATAACCAAGATCCAAGCATATATGAACTCCAAAAACATATGGTCCGCTCCAAATGCAGCCAGAGGAAGACATGGAAAACTTGGTTACCTGATAATCAATTATAGTAAACTTAGCCGCCATAATGCATAACAATGTAATTTTCAATGTACCACACTAAGGCAGTTCTTGATGCATAAGTATCAAGTTAACCAGTGAGAAAAGATCTTATATGAGAAGCCTCTATCAGAGTCAATCTGAGGCACTGAGCCTACTCCTTCATTGTTACTTATCAAAAACATCGAACAACAAAAAGAGGAGCAATCTTTTCAAGTCAAATGAATTATTAACAAAGACCCTAAAAAATACTCCTTAACAAAAGATGCACAAGAAACATGCAGACCTTAGATTCCGCCTAAATTCATGCCAAGGATATTCTTCCTACGCCACTGTACAAGATTTGGGCACAGAAAAAAGAACAAACCAGAGCTATTGTTTGATATCGTGACAAGTGCATTTAGAACTTCCATAGCATCCTTAGGTTTTATTATATGGTCTAAACTCCAAATGCTCTCAAATGATATTGCCAGAAATTGAAGGAGCTCACTTAAGGCAAAACGGCATCCAACAATAAGCACAACTAAAGTCCACATGCCAATCAGCTGGCACCTAGGCAGTTGACAGTTAATGCCGTATTCCCCTACCAAATACAGAGATTAACAAGGACCAAAAAAAAAAGTATGGCTTCTCCTTTAGGGAAAAGTTAGAAAAAGGAATTTGCTATCTCCATGAAGATTGATCAATGATGTAGTTCAATGAACCAGCTATGTTTCAGAAACTTATTAGCTTTCAAACCATTAATGACTAGTTCGAACTTGAAACACCAGGAGGGGTATGATCCCTGATTTAATCAGACTGATGATGAAGCACTATGTGGATGTCTTTCAATGATAGAGTATAACACCATCCTGACAACCTCTTAGTGGAAGGAAATAAATAGTCAATCATAACATCATCTCAATGAAAAACTAAGCCTATGTGAAGTAGATGAATGGAGAACCCTGAAGCATCTATGTTGTGAGAGTTGACTGTTCATATATGTCCGCCACATGAATACCGAATAACACACACTTTTGACGCACTACATTCAATGCTTGCCAATGCAATCAAAAGCTACAGCAGTTCCTCATCTAGTGTTACATTAAAGCAATTGAATATTACATAAAATGAAAAGAGAATAAATCCGGGAACAATTATTCCAAGTAGGTATCATCAAAAACATAATCTCCACTTCAACAATGCATACCATCTCTAGATTCTCTACCCAAAATGGCAGAGTAAAAGGAAGCACGCTACTTCGCAAAATTATAGCATCCCAAAATTAGAGAAGTATTTAAATATACCCATCAGTCTAAATGCAGTAGAGGTAACTGGAAAAGGTGAACTGAACTGAAAGTACCTGTGTAGAAACTGTTAGTACAATACTGTTAGCAGATCAATAGCCAAGATAGCTTGGGTCTCCGACATATTCTGCAATCTGTTCAAGCTTCACGTTAAGCAAATCATGAGTATCAGCATCTTGCACAACACCCGATTCTCTCTCCATGTCTCGTTCCACCAAACTGCCATACACACCCTTATGCTTTCCCAATAAAACCAATACAGGGCCTCCACACTTAGGAACCGCGGTCTCCAGAATACTCTGGTCGACTCCTTGCACTAATTCTTTGCTCTCATCCATGGAAATGTCACAAGATGTCGGCCCGACCACATCAACAACCTCGCCTTTCTTCAGATACAATCTTCCACCTTTCAGCTCCTTGCTAATAATCCTAACTCTAATATGACTTCTAAGCCACAGAACTCGACACCCTTTTTCCTCCGTCCTACTACCACGCACACCATTGTCATTCTCAACAACACCATCTCTTCTCCCCTCTTCTCTACTCCTCTTCTTACTCTCCTTCTTATCCCTACCATGCCCATGCTCCCCATTCTCATCCCTCCTCCTCTTATCATGTTTCCTCGACCCCTCATCCTCCACCTTCGGAGCCTTGGTAGCTCTGGACTCCTTCTCCTTCCTCAAGTAATCCTCCTCCTGCTTGGAACCGACCGCAACCACATCACCAACCCTAACCCTCACTTCCTCCCCACCACGCGAAACCTCCAAAATCAACGACCCTTTATCCAACGACACCCTCACAACCCTCCCTCTCCTCCCCAAATGATCCCTCCCACCAATCACCCTCACCTCTTCCCCAACCCCAAACCCTAAACCCCCTCCCCTATCCCCCTCTCTCTCATTCCCAACCTTGAACCCTATCCCTTCCCTCGCCATCTTCCGTTCCACAACCCTAACCTCGACCTTCCTCCTACACTTCCCAATCCCTCCCCCTTCCTTCCACCCATACCCGCCCAACAACGCCGCCGCGAACCCCTCCACCGGGACCTCCCTATACTCCTCCTCCCCCTGATCCTCCCCCAATTCCCTCAAATCACTCTTCAGCTTCCTCAACATCACATCCCCCTCCTCCTCCTCCTCCCTCTCCTTCTTCTCCCTCAGTATCAGCCCGTACGTGTCACCGGCGCTGTTATTGTTGTCGGTTTGGGAGTCGGGAAGGGAATCGATCTCGAATTGGTGATCGAGGTTAGGGCTTGAGGAGTGGAGAGGGGGCAGGTCGATGTTCTTCATTCGGGATTCGGGGCGGGATTGGTGGAAGGTGTTTGGGATTGGGGGGATGATTGGGGTTAGGGTTTGGGATGAAGGTGAGGTGGTTGTGGTTGTGGTTGTGGAGGAGAAGGTAGAGGAGGAGGTGGTGAGAGGGGGTTTGGGTGGTTTGGATTGGACGGTGAAGGTGAACTTCATGGTGAAAGGGGAGGAAGGTGACGGCAGCGACGGCGAGGGGAGGCGGTGGTGGCAGAGTTGGGGGAGACGCGAGAGAGGAGCAGACGGAGATTATTATTCTGCTTTCTAAATTATCAGAAGGGGGTGTGAAAAAAATTTAGGACATTCACATCATCAGATCCGATCCGTATAAATTTATATCATATCATCATTAAATTTTTATTTGCAGTTTTCATCTTTCACCTTTACTCATTAATTAAAAAAATAAAAATAAAAATATATTCAAATTTTAACCCTCATATGAAGGTATATGTTCAATATTAATGTTATAATTATTATTAAATTAAAAAATATTTATTTTTCATCAAATTTCATAAAATTATACACGTAAATCATCGTTGAGAATGTTTATCTTGTCCATAAATTTTCCAAATTTGTGTTTCATTTTTGCTATCAAACATGGGATTAGCTAGATTATTCATTATATCTTGTTCTAATCGTGTATATATACATGACCTTGGTGCTTCATTTCCTCTCAATAACTAGAATTCGACCATGCAATGGTGAGTTCTGCTTCAATCTAATCACCTGATGTTCCTTATCAAGTTAAAAAACAAGAAGTGATCAAAGATCATGAGTGCATTACCCGTATCAAGGAACTTGTACCTTTGTCTCGCCGCTGAGCTGATGGTGAACTTGAAAGTGATTCTGAAACGGTGGTGAAAGTACAGTAAATGATGGAATGTCCCCTACAGTTGTTTACTCTTAACATCTGCATTTGTTGTGACGAAAACCCCCATTTTGTCCTAATCATCCCATTAGGTGTCCCCACATTTTTTACATTTGTCACCTGTGATTATATGGATAAGATGCAAAAGTAATGAAGATGATACAGTGCTGTTTGCACCAAACAGCATGTTTGGGATTTATAAGTTGTCGAAACATATTATTGTTTCAGGCAATGTTATTAAATTCAGACGGGATCGGGCAGATCGACCCGCAAACTCATGACCCGGTCCGGATTAACACATTGTCCCAATTTTGAATTGATCCATTAAAACATGGTTAACCTGATAGTCGAATTGTTCGATCCATTGATTCAGGTCGGTTTTTCATATTTGAACGGATCAATTCTAAAATCATTAATTCATTATTTTCTTTTATTTTTTCAAATTCTTTATAATATTTTTCTTTTAAATAGTAATTTTATTATATATAAAGTCAATAAATATAGTTTAAATTATTTTTATGATACTTTGATCTTTAAATTGATAATAGATTATTGTCTAGATTAATTGATGGTTATATTTATTTTTAAGTTACATTATTTCATACTTTATTTTATAATTTCATAGTATTTTATGTTAATTATATTATACTTGTCATACTTTTTATATACAATATATATTTTTTGAACATAATAAAATATATTTGATGTAATTATTATGTCACTGTTTAATAACGGTTCAACCGCGGTTGAATCAGTGACCTATCCGTTCACTAGATTTTTCAATTCGATAAACGATCCAGGTCTAACCTTGGTTTCAGATTGACGATCATCTATGGGTCTTACTTGAAATATAGAGACTGTTCAATGTAATCCAAATTATTTCCTCATTCCAAATTAATTATAATACTTTTTTATGTGAATTATCTCAAAATAAATAAAATAATTTCTTATTTGGAAAAAAATTTCATACAAAATTATTAAAATTTTCATATTTTATATTACATTAACTCATCCTATCATTATTTCTTTTTATATTTGAGCACATTTGTTTTGCAAATGTTAAAGGCCTGATATTGCATTTACAGAAAATCCTAGTTAGGCATAGTGTTACTAAAACCTAAAGCTATTGGAATGATGTTAAACAATTTATTAGTTACTTATAAGTAATAATAGTTTGGGTTTTTGTGTATCTAAGAAATAACATCATTTGTGTTGAATCTTAATGTGGATTTTATACTTAATCCTTCTAATTGCACATAATAAACTGATTATTGTCTCTCATGAGAGATACAATGTTTGCAAAAGTTTGAAATGTTATTTTTTCAAATATTTCAAACTTTTCTTATTTATAATGTTGTTTGAAAATATGTGTGATTTAAATCTTTGAAAATGTTTGGTTGAAAATGTTTCCGCATCAGGTATGCTCGCGATACCTGATGCGGAAATATTCCTGCTTCTGTCTAGCCAACGACGACCTCATGCTGCTCCGGTCATGTTATATAGTCCTGGAAATTGAAGTTTGACCAAGTCGTTCGTATTTGTGATCAGAGATTGTCTTTCAAGGTGAAAGCGCCGTGGTTTCTCAGGTTGGGAACTTGTGACATACAGTATGTTCGAGCGGCTAGTACATAATTTGGTTAGGCTTTGATTCCATCATCATGGATTGTCGGTATATACTCATCGATTGAACAACATACGGTTTGTTCACTGTGGATTTTGATCCATTTCCTGTTACTGTCTGTGATTTGTTCATTTCAGCGTATAAACGTTTTCGCCACTGTCTCATGAATGTTTCATCTGGTATACTAGTGTCAAGTGACCTCCTTGGTTGGCATTGAACTTATACGGGCCTCACTAAACACATAGATAAGAACTCTGAGAGGGATCGAACAGTTACGTTTTTCCGTGAGGAACTGTTTTGTTAAAGCCAATACTCCATTATGGAGTACTCAAAAGTTTCCTGATGGACCGAACCAGACCAGAAACCGGACCGAATCGATCATACCGAACTCGTACGATCAAGAATGGTATGGGACAGGACATTCCAAATCTAAAAACCGAAAAGTTGGTATGGTACGGGACGGGACAAGAATTGCAAGAACCGTCCCGATTGCCCCACAGACTGAACCGAAACGAGTAAAACAACTTGCTAGAGTGTATGCGTCTTGAAGGAAGCCTGAGATCCCATGGTGAAAAGCCACATAAGCTGCTGCGCGTCTTCTTTATAAAGCATTTCAGGACAACTGAGGCAATATATTCGATCCCTTATCATATTTCTTCGACCATCCATCCAAATGACAATGATTTTCATGATAAATTGGCAATAACTAGCTTGAGCGGGAAAACTTCTGGTTTTTCAAGATGGCCATCATAACCTGTTTCATATACAGGAAAAAATAAAGGAGAAACGAACAATGATATTCCGTCTGGAACAGAAGCTACTCAGAAAACAGAAACAAAGCCAAGTTGACCCGTAGTTCCCTATCACATGACCAAATTAGTTATAGACCTCTTGATATATCCAAATAACCACTACATTCAGTCCTGATTACCAGGGTGATCACATGATGGTATACATAAATAAGAACTGATCATAAGAGGTAACATGATAAAAGCGTTCAGTAGTGGGAAAATATCAGGTGCGCGAGCTTCACATTTCTTAATCACGACGTTATAGTCTCAGGGATAGATAAAGCAAGAATAAAGCATATCGATACCTGAGACAGATTGTTCAGTATCCGATACAGACTGATTGGAAGCTTCTGTCAATGGTGCAAACTGAATGGAGCTGGCTAAGGTTCCAAGCCATCGAGGACCTTGCCACTGGTAAATCTTCTCTGCCTGAAATACTTTCATTCCTAAGTTGCTACAGATTCAGAAGTTTCAGTCCCTCATAAGCATTTGTGTTACTTTAACTTTCATGACTGGCGAAACCGCATTCCGAAACAAAATGAGTGATTCATTACCAAAATGTCATAAAAACAAGTTTCTAAACCAATTAACCCTGATGCAAAATGATTGTATCGAAAGAACCGAAAATTCTAGAATTCCAGCATCGAAAAACCGAAGAATCGAAACAGAAGAGTTGGGACGGGATGAGACGAGATATTTTAGGAACCAAAAATATTAAGACCGAACAGAAAACGAACAAAATCCGAATCGTCTTGTATTATATACACCCCTAACTCCATAATGGTATTGCAACATAAACGTGGTCAGATGTTTTTTTATTGTTGTGTAACGAGAGACTAGTAAAAAATACCACAGCCCATCAACGTTACCTCGAGCCCCCACCACTAGTTTTCTCACAGCATGTCTCCTAAGAGTAACCTATCCCACGTGAGGAGACATTACTCAAAGTTGAGGATGATACCATAGACATATAGAACTATCCAACACATTAAAATCGAAAATTTATTGGACTTGTTCGCTCGGGAAAATCGTGAATGTGGGAACCAAAAGGTATTTTCGTGTATCACACGGAAAAACAGTACATATCCCCAAAGGTTTTGCAGTTTTTTGTAGCATCTAGTTTTAGTATTACTAGTGTAGAGTACATAACTCTAGGGTGGTGACAAATGGCAAAAAGAGAGATAGCACAGAACTTTAACCAAATACTCCCTTCTTTTCCAGGGATTTTTAGGATATATTCATAATTGACCATCAACTTGTTCTTACTTAAAAAAATTCCGAATAATAGTTTATAAATCTGAAAAAAAATTAAATCAGTCTTAATTGACGGATTCATCACCACAAATTAGGTTGTCATTTTCTGTAATACCCCAAGGAAATGCTTAACTGGTTTGATAGTATTATCTATACCAACAAGGTGCACCTTTCTTTTCGATAACCCATCATAACTCCACAGTTAAGCGTGCTTGACGTGGAGTAATGCTGGGATGGGTGACCTCCTGAGAAGCTTAGTGAGGACAAAGCATACTGAAAGGACGTTACAGAATGGTATCAGAGCAACCCTGTGACCGCGTGTTGGATCCGATGTCTCGGGTCAGCCGTCTAGCGGGGGACGGTTCTGGGACTTGTGTGTGTATCGTGCTTGAAGTCGCAACGAGGACGTTGCGTTCTTGAAATGGGGGTGTAAAAAATGATAAATATATACAACTATAATTACACACTCCCTTCTTCTTCTTCTTCTTCTTCGTGCAAGAAATACAACAATTTGATTTTAACATTTGTCGAAAAATCAATTTTATCAAAAATACGAAATAATAATAAAAAACTCACTAATATTTATCTTATCATTTTTTTCTCACACGTAAACCTATTGAAACATAAAATGTGAACGTCAAACGTACTGATCCAACCCACAAAATGTCAAATACATTCACAATAAACCACATTTAGAGGTGATAATTAGAAAAAATAAAGATCAAACTCATGATCTAATAACACGATCAAATTTGATATCATGTTGAAGAATCAGTTTGAACAAAAGTTCGAATTAACAATAAAAGATCTACTAGCGTATATCTTATAAGATGAGATAACAAAATGATCAAACATTATTAGATATAAAAACGAAACTTATCCAAATACGTATTAAATAGAAAACTTATCCAAATGTGTGTTGAATAGGAGTAAATGTTTTGAAATATATATTTTTTTTTTGGAACTGGGGAATCTATAAAAGATGAGATGATATGGTAAAAGAAAAAAAAAGGTCGATTAGCACCCCTTCACCCTAAAACATGCAAAATCTCTCAACGGTACGGTATTTGCGTCTTCTTGAATGAAAGAAAAGGGAAAAAAAAACATATCTATGTAATCACATTAAGTATAGGATATGTGTAAGATATGATAATGTATTATTGAGCCAACTCCGGTCTCTTGACGTCGTCTATAATGAAACTTTTTCAAATAATATTTGTTGAATAATATCAAAACTCAAAATACAGGTTGTGTGTAAGACATGATAATGTATTATTGAGCCAACTCCAGCCTCTTGACGTCATCGATAATGAAACTTTCTTAAAATATTTGTTGAATAATATCAAAAATCAAAATACTACTTTATTTTTCATGAAATAGATCAATCATAACTAAGACTTTGGAAACGGTCATGGAGATAAATTTGCACATATTTTGCCCTGCTTTGGGCAAATCCAATGGAATTGGCTAAAATTTAGCTTTGAGGTAATATTTTGCTCCAATCATATTGAAACCTCCTTTTTTTTTTTTTTTTTTTTTTTTTTTTTTTTGTCATTGGTTAACTAAGTTAACTACTTTTGAAAGCAATTTGTGACATCATTGAATTTTTTGATTTGCATCTTTTTCAAGAATTGATTTGTATAGAACAAAATTGACTTTTTCATTCAATTGGTCGTTTATATTCTAAGACTTGTTTGATAGAATTCATTTGGAATCCGTTTATGACTTTTTCTTTTTTCTCTTTTTTTCCTCTCTTTTCTTTTCTTATTCTTTTCCATAATTCCTTAACATAAATTTGATCCTTTAGAATCGGAGTCATTTTTCATTGAGCGCTCGGGATACCAAAAAGATCAAATCTTTTCCCTGACAAGGTCATCTTGGACTTGAACCAGAGATCTCACCCGTTAAGTAAATCATTGCACCTACGGTCCAATCAATTTGGGGAGAATTAAAAAACTTCTTTTTTTAGAGCGATTCATCCTTTCCTGAATCCTTTCCAAACGCAACATACAACTCTCCGGGTTTGATTTTTATCATGGCAAATTCTATCAAATGTGTTGCTATATATAACAACAAAAATGATAAAATTATATTATGATAATTCTGTAATTTTTGAGATAAGAAAAACACATTCTCAAAAATGCATATGTAGTTTTTTTTATCATTGATTCCAATGTCATGCAATAGACTTGCTCTCAAATCCTATCCTTTGACACGATTACGTGAATTGTTGTTAAACCATAACTAAAACTAGACCGAGTGTCTGCAACAAACTCCTGTGAAACCAGACACAACACACAGTAGCTTTTACTATCATCACAACTCCCCAGACACATCTCTCACTCCCCCCACTGCAGCTTTCCTCCTCTTCTCTTTTCTCTCTTCTCTCTTCTCTCTTCTCTCTGCTCCATCAATGGCGGCACCTCACCAACTACCACACCCCCCACAATCACCACCACCCTCCCCACCACCACAAAATGACCAATCTGCCCCTGAAACCCACCACCAAGACAACCTCCTCTCCACCTACGTCGGCCTCTCCTTCTCCCTCTTCCTCGCCCTCCTCCCTTCCTCCGCCCTCTCCCTCATCCCCACCCTCGAATCCCGTAACCGATACCTCCTCCACCGCCTCCACCGCCTCTCGTCCCAGCTGGCCTCCCTCGAGTCCCGCCGCAGCGAGGACTCCAAAGCCAACGCCCGCGTCGTCGAGATCTTCGCCTCGCACCGCAACTCATGGAGGGTCGAGGAGAGGAGGCTGAGGGAGGAGAACGAGGGGTTGAAGGAGGAGAATGAGGGGTTGATGGAGGAGAACGAGGGGTTGAGGGAGAGGGTGGTGGAGTTGAGGAGGGAGGTGAGGGAGAGGGATGAGTTGTTGGGGTGGTTGAAGGAGAGGGAAGGGAAGAATGTGGGAGAGTTAGACGGCGGCGGGGAGGAGGAGGAATTGGAGGGAGGGTTAGGTTTTCGGGGAAACGAAGGGTTTGATTCGAGGTTTTGGGATGGGAGAGCTAGTGATCTGTGGCAACAGGTGAGGTTTCTGTTCTTCGGTGCCCCGATTGAGATATGCTAACATGCTTTTCCTTCTTTGTGTTGATTATCATCTTGCACGGAGTTCGAGTTATCGTGTGTGTTAGCCATCCAATGTAATGTGATTGAGGTTTGATTTGGTTTGGTTGCCATTGTGATTGTGTATGATCTGTGCTAGGTAGGGTGAATGGATCTGGTGTGAAGAACACTAGTAGTGTAAAATTTTAAGGGTTTTTTCATGAATTATACTATGTTCCAGATATATGGAGCGTTAAGATGGTTAGAGAATCCGGTACTTTAGAGAATGCGCCTTGATGCTGTCATCTTGGTATGTTTATCGTAGTAGAATCATTGTTTGGTGTCCCGGGTTTCATCCGATACTCTAGTTCAGGTTTCTCATCCCAATGGTTTTCTTTCGTGTCTCGCTTCTTGCCTTTCTAACCATGTTCACTTTGGTAATCGCTTCAGAGTCAGATCAGGCAAAGATTTATCTGCAGTTGTCATGCTTGAGATTCTTATTTTCCAATCTGATTTTGGAGTTGGATTTTCTTGTTAATCTTACAAGTCCTGAAATAGAGGTTCTCTAATACTTATCGTGTTTTTGTTTTTGTTTTCGTTTCTAATAACAAGCACAACCATGTGAATAGCCTACAACCCCAGTTACACCATAAATGCTTTCAATTGAATTAACATTGCAAGTAAGGGCCTTCTTGCCGCAGTCTGCATGGTGCCACATTCAATTGGATAGCCTTTATTTAGGATTAGGGTTCCATCTCAAGTCCAAGAGCTTGAGAAAATGTCCGCTAAGTTGAACCTTTACATCTCCTTTGATTTGTTTTTGCATACTTGCATTCCAAATGCAGGAGACGGATCATGGCACGTGGCTATATAAGTTCCCTGCACCTTTTGAATGCCCTAATGAGAATGGTTGCGTTAGCTCATTGTCGGGCTTTTTTGTTGTTTGAGGTTGCTTCTTTTTTACACATTCTTTCTTACACATTCTATACAATTTTTTGTTGGATTGCTCTATAGTTGGCAATTGTAGATCTTATGCTTCCTTTTGAGATCATCTGTGTGACATCGGTGAGATGGTCTCATTAGTTATTTAATCGTATTCTCATGGTCTGTAGGAAATAACGCCATCCCTAGTGCAGTTTGAAAAATCTTGCTTTTAAGAATTATCAGTTACTCCATACGAGGGCAGGCACATTGTCTTGGAGACATACCTGTGAGATGTGTAGAGTCTTGCTTCGTGTTTGGTGTTTAGGAGCTAAAAGCTAAATTTATTTGGGGTGGGGGAGTAGATGCGCTAGTTGGAAATGTCAGTAGTCAGCTTGATTTATATGTACATTTCCTGCATGTACTCTTATCAAATGGAAAGTCGATACTCACAAGTTGTCGATATCTTTGCAGGATGTTCAATGCGAACAGCTTGAAACTATGTATCAAATGAAGCATTTTGTAGCAAGGTAAGTTTCAGGGATTTTTCTTATACATGAAACCTGCCTTTTGTTTTTCAAGACCCTGTAAATGTTCCTGATGATGAACTGGTCTCTTAAAAGGAACTTTCCTTCATTTCAGAAGAGAGTCCCCTTGGAAAGTAGAGGGTGAACTAACTGGAGTGTCCACTAAGCTAAAATTACTGGAACAAGAGCTGGTGAATTTGGAAAGAGCAGGTAAAAATGATCTGATGAAAGTACCCTCGCTGATGAGGAAGCAGGCGAAGAGGTATCAAGCCCTTGCTGGAAAGATTGATGACCTTTGCAAACGGATGGTAAGTTCTGAGACATCTGCCTCTCCTTCGTGCATCTTTTTACCATCTCGTGAGGCTCATGGTGAATTTCCATCAAGTTTTGACAGATATTGAAACTCCTTGGATGGATCTATATGATCGAGTTGCCTCGATGTGTACTGGCCGCTTCTTTTCTTTGTTCTAACTGCAAGGTTTCTTATTGATTTCTCTGCAGCAAGCTAGTGATCCATCTGCTGTGACTTCAGAACTAAGAGCACTAAGACAACCCGAGTTTCTGTTGGAGGCATTTCGATTACAGCAGCGAGCCAATGACACAGGACAGAAGCTGTTGGCATTACAGACGGAGATAAATAATTGCTGCCTGTACGACGAAGGAGGGGCTCATGCAAAATTAACCACGAGAAGATCCTTAGACTCCATCAGAAACAACTTCAAAGAGATCCAGAGGAACTTGGAGATATGGTTGGCCAGAATCATCGGCGATCTGAAAGGTATTCTGGCTAGAGATGGTGCTTCTCGCATCAAGGAATATTATGTTTCTAGATTTAGTTAAGTTTAGCACACTCTTTAGTGGGTGGCCAATAAGTACACATTGCTGATCGGTTGATCACAGTAATGAAAGCAGTCGGGTGACTGAAAGTGACGGAGACTTGCGCACGAGAAGCTAGTGTATTCTGACTGCTGATGAAGGATAGCTGAAAGAACCCAAAGCTCACGATGACCATGAACCATATGAAGGAATGCATATGGTTTCCTCAAGAACGTGATGGAGTTTGTGGCACGCTTCGGACTAGTTAATGGATATGGTTTGATGGGTCAGCATTTTTGCCTAAGCCAAATAGCAACTACGATTCTGATTCAAGCATCAGTCGATTGGAGATGGCTATCGTAGTTGTGTAGCTGATGTAGCGTCATTGATAAGCTTGGGAACTCGATGTAACATGTTAATATGTATGTAATCAAGGAAGTTCGGTGATTGTGCAGAATTGTGCTTTTATGATGTCTTCTCTGCTATGCTTTATCGTTATTTTTCCGTTAAGGGTAACAAGATCTGTTGGAACAAAGCCAGAGAGTAAAAACATCACAGGCTTCCGAGGCTGTAGAAATGAAACTTCGAACAACTATTGGACCTAAATAGCATATATTAAACTTGATTTATCATTGAGCTAATCTTCTCGACGTACTTGGGATGGGATAATGTTGGACCTGGGTCTTCGGCTGTTGAAACCTTTCATCCTCCTTGGCTCCCTCCTTTTCTGTTCCTTTGTCGTCGAAACCCGTATAAACAATTCCAAACCGTTGAATCGTATTGGCGACCAACATATCAGCATCTGTTTGTTATACCATTTCCTTGCTTTCTTCCAGAACATAAGAGGAGCAACAACAATTCACAAGCCCAGACCAAATCCAGCACCAGTGAATATGAACTGCCAATCAAATCCCCTATCACAGAACCTGTTTCTGTCGTAGGATTGAAATTCCCGGAGGGAGGTGCAGCTGTACCATTCGGAGCACCACAAGGGTTTGTGAGAGGAAACCCACATAGTCCTTTTATTTCCTACAAATGAAGAATTACTAAATGTGGCGAACTGCGCACCATTTGGGATCCTCCCTGTTCATCTGTTGAAGGCCAAGCTCAAGGTTGACAGGAAAGTTAATCCTACAAGATCGGTGGTTCGAAGAGTAGAAACGAAAACTGCAAAGGAATGGCTTTCGGCAGTCCTCTTCCACTGGCTGGTCGTTTCGAGAAGCATTTCGCCACCAGCAGGCCTTCGAAGTGATTTAAAGCTATGTCAACAATCTGAAGTACGGAAAGGTGTCCTTCAACCGGTTCTTCCCCAGGTTTAGAACCTACAACATCGTGCAGTTAGCCAGTGACCTCGGAACCGGTCCATCGAGAAAGTTCTCACTGAAATCAAGACTGACAAAGTTCGACAGCGCGGCGATGGCGTCGGGGATGGTGGAGTTGAAGGAGTCGTTGGCGAGGTTGAGGGAACGGAGGGAGGCGAGGAGGAAGAGAGAGGAGGAGGAGGAGGGGAGAGGGCCGGCGAGGGTTTCGCTGCTGAGGTCGATAGCGACGACGAGGCCGGTGGTGGGGTCGCAGGTGACGCCGGAGATTTTGCAGCAGGGGGGAGTGTGGGGTCCAGGTGAGGAGTTTGGTGGAGTGGGTGAAAGTGAGGGTGGTGGAGCGGAGGCGGAGGAGGAGGGAGCAGTGTGGGGATGGTGTGGGGGAG
>LIEC01011900.1:0-17034 GCA_001925005.1 Drosera capensis
GGGGGGGGGCAAACATGAAAAGGATGGATGTCAATCAGACTTCATAATAGGATGATTCACTTACCTCAGTTATTTGATCCATTTCAGCTGTATTAGATCCTTCTTGGCTTTCGATGCTCCAGCAAAATCGTAGACATAGCTTCATTATGCAGTCCAATATCCTTGAGACAGAGCCAATATCCAAGAATGACTGAGAAATTAAAGCTGAGAGGTAACTGCACCAATATGCAAAAATATGCAACGAATGTTAGTTGATTACATATAACAAAAACTCATGAAAAATCAAGCTAGAAGTTGCATATTTTACCTAACTTAACATCATATAATTCAAAGGAATAATGAATCACGACATCATTACATTCTCATTTAGACTGAGCCACATTCTGTACTAGCTCAACATATGATTCAGTGCATTACAAGATCTATGTTTCACATCTCCATAACTTCTTCTTTTCTTCTTTTCTTTTTTTGATAAGCCATCTTCGTAACTTCTTAATCGTATGAATCCATTATGCTCATAAATCATAATATTGTTCAGTATTATGGATCACTCAATGATAAGCCGCTCCTTTCCTAATCGTAAGATTTAAGATCAGAGCATAACACCTGAGAACAACAGAAAACAATCACTCTATAAAAATATGAGCAAGGTCTGCGTACATTACCACATCTAACAAGAATGCCCTCCGCATCCTCTACACTTGGCGGGATTATATGGATACGTTTCTTTTTTTTTTTTCCTTTTTATTATGGATCACTCAATGCTGGATGGCAATGCTTAAGATTAGCAATTTGTACACAATTACAAATCCTATAAAACCTAATCCAGAGGAATATCAATGTACATCTCATGAACATTACTTTCCTATTTCTTTGAAGGGTAGCAAGATAATGCCAATTCTTCAAATAAAGATGAGAAGTATAGAATTTGATGTCATTACTTGTGACATAACGATCCATGGTTCTCAAGTACACACGTCAAAGCAATGACTGATATTAAGAGGACAAAAGTACATAAATGTCAAAACAATAGCATACCATAGATAGAAATAACCCAAAAAAAATGTTATAAACCCAGGTTACTTACTCTTGATGAAAGTTCACTAGCTGGGTAAAATCATGGGAGTCTTCAATATGAGCTTGCAATACATTCCATTGAGATTCTATCACATCCACCTAAATAATAAAAGACCAACTGATGAATTAAAGTCATGACCCCCCAAAAAATAAGGTACTAACTCAATTTTAAAGATGATATGACCTATCAAAATTCAAAAGAAAGGCTACCATAACTTCTCCAACAGTGTAAGTTCTACTTTGTAAATGATGGAAATGAACTAGCATGAATCCCGACTTGCTGAAGTTAAGCAGGAAAAAAACTTGCAAAGGTGTATGAACTTGCAAAGTTACAGCATAAAGAAGTAAGATCAGTTGTCCATAAAAAATGAAAGTTCCAACAAAAGAACCAGACATCGTTCATCCTCACTTTGTTAAAGCTAAGACTCAAGAGTTTAATTGGGAACTTGCATGTAAGGTCAGGTAAAGTTGATTGAGATCATCAACTAGCAGCTTCACTAAACCCCATGGTATGACTTACGATTCCTAATTTTATTTTATTTTTGATTCTCTAGCTAATGAATCCGAACTGTTTGGTATGGCTTTATGCTTTTCGAAATGAAGAATCATAAGCATAAAACTAAAAATCTAAAAAACAAAAATTTCAGTATCTATTTTTTGATCTCTTTGGACATAATATTAAAGACCCTTTCTCCAAGAATAATTATATTTGTTGTAATGATTTTGATTTAGATCATTGATTTTTTTTTCTCCACTAGTTCTGGACTCCATAATTATAAACAACCATACCAAACAGCCCCTAAACCATATGTAGCAGTTTTCCTATCGTTATCCCTATTATACTGCGCAACAGTTTTCAACCGATCATCCAACATATTCCCTATATTGATTTTCTAAAGTAATATTTTATATTTTCATATAATGACTTTAATATTTATTTTCATCTTCTAAATGCTAATATTAATTTTTATATACTTTTTTTAAAGGACAATCATTTAAATGAATTTTATATTTATTTTTAAATAAATTATGATTTTTTAATTTTTATTTTTTCGAATATTATAAATTTTTAAGTGGTAAGATTCATTTTATTAAATAGTAATTATTTTTTAAAAACTATTAAAAGCATTAAATAGTAGTTAAAATAATATAGGGAATGATACTTTGGTTCTTTAAAAGTCGGGAATGAAGTGAAGGATAAGGAGTGATATAAGGATAGGGATAGAAAATCTGCTGGGTGAGTCATTTTTTTGCCAAAATCCCTATATTTGGGGTAGGGAGCAAGGTAAGGAGACTACTCGGAATGCTCTAAGGTGTTCAGGTCTACTGTTAAATCAACTAGAAGCAAGCTATGAGCATATTATAGTCAGAAATAAGAGGCGAATTCAAAATCAGCCAAGCAAGTTGTGGTATACATTATCTTTTTCTTGGTTTACAGTAGCTTGTTGTTGGTGTACTGTAGATTGGTAATTGTGTATGGTAACTATCTAAGACTTTACCTATCAAACTACTGTACACAATAATCAAACAACAGTACATAAAAAGTAAACTACTATACACTAACAGCAAAATATCGTATGTTGCAGCCTGTTAGCTACATTGAAATCATCCCCCACAACCCCTATTATAATTATGCTAGAGCTTGAGTCAGAATCAAGGGTATTATAGTAGTAGAGGTTGTGTTCGAGTTTCTGGGGGCATATGACATGTTGAAGAGTAGTCAATATTTAATAGTACAAGATAAGAAAAATCTTATAATGAAGAAATAAGTTAACTAAGACAAAAAATAATCTAGAAAAACGACTTAGGTAGGGGAAAAAATAATGATAATGACAATAGGCTATAATAAAGAAATGTCAAACACCCGACCTCATGTAGGAGCAATCCAACTTCTAAAAAAAAAAAGACGAGCTCATAGATAGCAATTCATCTTAAGCGCCCTTCGACAATCCATGTCACCAAGCAAAAGATCCTGCTGCTTTTAAGTTTTAATGTAGAGAAAAGCTTGTCGTTTCAGTTTAACATTTTCAACTCTATAAAAGAAGTATGAACATTTAATGGTGATTTTGCCTTGTTTCCCATCTTACTTTTCGACATGTTAAGTTCATTTTATCAACGTCTTACTCTTTTTCTTTTTTTTCAATCCTCTAATATGCTCATAGTTTGCCTGAACTTGTTGAATCATTACTACTTGCTTGCTTGTTATGTCTTGTATGTCCCGTAAAATCAAGATGAAGCCAGATTGTTCGTCCGAACCAGCTGAGGGTTCAACTGGTGTATTGGGATAGGGTATATGTTGCTGCCTTTGAATAACAAGTCTCAGGGTTCCAGAGTAAAGCTTGTAGGTTGTGTTTGTAATTGAGTGACAAGTCTAGAATAAGTCTAGTGAGATTTATCAATGTTCTTCGGTAGAAGCAGCTTGGAAATCTTGTAATACTTGAGTGGTTGTTAGTACGAAGGGAAATCCTAGCAACTTTGAAAGACAACAACGAAGATGACAACAACCCAGATATTCCCATGATGGACAGGGTCTAAGAAGGACAACATCTAGGCAGTCTTACTACTATCACGAACAATAGAGAGATCGTTTCTTGAAATTGAGGAGTCTAGCACAAGGACTAGATGTATCCTTCATGAAGTTACTTGATGCAGTCGAACCCTTGATGGGGTAGGACAGCATTCTAGCGCTGACGTAGTTCGAAGACACAAACTAGAAACACTCGAATCCATGAGTAATAAACAAGAACTAGTCTTGAAAAATAGGAAATATTATTGAATGAATCGAACTATAGAAGAGGTTCCATATTTATAGGTGAAAAACAAGATCTGATGCCTAAAATAAATAATCTTATTTAACTATAGAAGTCAATTTTCTAAGAAATCCGGAAAAAAAAAAGTTTCCTAATAACAAAATATCTAAAACAAAAGAACGAAAGAAAAAAAATCTAATAATCTCCTTGGCTCCTGCATCATTACTGTAAGACGAACCAGTATAATATTAGTTCCATTTACACTTCCGCTAATTTTATTTAGGTACTTGAACAACAACAAAACAATCAACAGAACCTGTCCCTGCTTGTGTTTGACAAATTACACACTTTTAAGTTCGAAGACTAACACATTATAATAAGAAAATAAGCATAATAGGATATCAACCTAAACATCATCTTTTCCTCGCACATTGAGATCATGTGTCAGTATATTCTAACATGATGTTCTAACATGATACATCCTCTTTTCCTCACCCATCATATGTGGCCAACCATTTTTTCTAGATCATTGATATGATAGTATATTTACAGCCCATAGATACCAACTTGGAGTTAATGGTACAGCATTATTCGCATTGTTGGGAGAAATGGAATAAGCCTGGTAAGAGGTATGGAGTTAATGGTAAGAGGTTGCTTAAGAAAAATGTCAGTGTCACACCTGCATAATGGCTACAGTAAATGTTGACGCACTACTGCAAGAAATCATATCACACCAGCATAATGGCCAGTTAAAGGTTAATAACACTTAATATAGGATAAACAACACTTGGCAGCTACCTAGGCAGTAAATGATACTTCTACCGGCAACTACTGCTTTCAGATTAAAACCATTGGAAAATGTATGCAGAAACATATAGAATACATAAACCTTATAAAGATTGAGTTACCTGGATATAAAATTGGAGATTCCTGATCAAGAATGCCATGTGTTCTCTAACACGGCGTAGTGGTCTAATGTGTTGCCACTGCTGTTGAGTCACAGGGCCCCTCATCGCTTCCATCCTGTGCTTGGAAAGATCTGAATGATCTTCATGCATCATTGAAGCCCATGATTTCTCCAATTCCATCTGTGTCCTCTTCAGCCTCAACAAATACTGAAAGACTTGGCAGTATCTAAAAAAACATCATGTCCATAAATCAATTGGACAACAAAGAAAATGACCAAACCCTCCATTAATTTCTTCGTAGGAAAATATACATCAATATGGATGTTAAACCTGTTTTCCATCTTAAACAGGTGAATAACAACAGCCAAATCTTACTTGGAGAACACCTCTTGTGTAAAAAACATTTGCAAGGGCCAGTCAATGGAGTACTCAAGAGCAATTCGATCCCAACCATCAAGGGATATCTCGGAAGAAGCATTTGATGGAGCACTTAGTTTTCCATCCACACCCCCAATACCAGGTACACTGGTTACAATTGAACGAACATAAAAAATGTTAGTATGTACATCTTTCTGACATAAAGTCTACACACAAACAAGAAAAAAAGGTAAAAATAAATAAATAAATAAACACTGTAAGCATGAGACTAACTGCAAGGATACTCTTGAGAAGTATTTGTCTTCATCACTAATGGTCTTCACTGCAGCCTGCACAGAAAAGAAAACAAGGAGCTCATAACAAAGGGGAATAAATAGAACTAAACTACAGGGTAAAATAGTATAAAGCTGCAAATATTCAAGTCAAAATGAAGCAATTAAAATGTAGATGCAACATGGCCTTCACAAACCCATCACCAAAGAGAGCAGAAGGTATGCTATATATCTGAGATGATATTAGAGCAGTCTGTTAAAAACAGTAGGAGGAATAAAAATCCAAAGACCCCCAAAATTAATGTTACAGTTTGCTTTTAGTGGATGAGACCCAGAAGAGAAGAGAAGGAACACATAAAACAAACATATCCAAATATAATTGAGGAACTATAAGAAAGATATGGGCTTGTTTTAATGCTCTGGGAGAAGGCATATTAAGACTCCTTTGGCAACAAGTCGTACCACAATAACTTACACCTCACATAAGTTTTTGTTTTGTTTTTTTTTTTTTCTTTTTCCAATTAAAAACAATTTGAAAACTCTGCAAGCAATTTTTGTAAGTACAATGAACCATAGATGAAACTACAGCATCAAGCATCTCCATAATATGGGCTAAGGAACCTCAAATACTCAAAGAAATAGTTGCTTACCACGCCATGAAGCTCACAATTTTTAAACTTGATAAAGTTACAATAAATATTTTATACAGCTCACCTCGATTTGGGCCCTAACAGCGGGATCAAAGTGTGCGCTCTCTTTCCATATCGGAAGGATTATGGTCAGAGAACATATGCTCACATCCTTTTACAACTACACCCCCTTTCCCACCACGCAAGTCTCAGATGTGTACCCAATATCCAGAGGATTCTCACATATACAAAATAAGAAAAAACAGTCACATGCTTAGAGCAACCAGAAACTAGTAAGAGTTTCATCTCGATCTAATATCTACTGTGTCACAGCAAAGTATAATCTAACATGAGTACAGGACAAGTATTCCTACTGGAGCATCTAGCAATTGAGAAGACCATAAGCTGGCCAATTTTGCATAATCTTTGAGGTGAACCACAGAATGGGAATTTGAGCGTTTATGTGAGAGGAGCATTTCTTTGCCATTCACTAAAAGGTCAAGAGAAGTTAAATGATATTATCTGTTATAACTACTGACTTACTAATTGAAATGGCACCATAAGATCAGCTTCAGCAGTTGATTGGCGAGGTGGTAGTCGCATTAATTTTCTGCTTTCTTCTAGAAAGCACTGCCACATTAAAAAGAAGCGTAACCATACAATATTGACCACAACAAATCTCGGGTCACACGTATGAAAAAAAAATTCCTTTTTCATTCTAATGAAAACCTGAACTTAGATATCCACCAATCACCTGAAAAAAATCTCCTTTTGCCAGTAAGAAGTAGTCTTTCAGGGCCTTCAAGTGACCAATTAAATCAGCACGAACAACCACAAGCTGCAATTAACATACAAAAAAAAAGTTAATTAATGTTCCAACTGAGTCCATAGTACATGTAAAATAACCAAGAACCTGCCACAGATGTCCGGCAGCAACAGTCCGAACTGAGTCCATGGTACACGTAAATGACCCTCTATGAAATTCAGACGAATCCTGTAGAAAATGAAACAAATAGAAATAAGATCTTAACGTTCTTTATCACGTAAGGTTTCTACTTTGAAAAGGAACAAGCCAGTCAGCATAAAGGAAACTATTATCCAACAGCTTCAATTAAAACAAAGAAGGAAACAAATCTGAGCCGAAAAATTGGTTGGTTGCGGAAAGAAGGAAACAAATCATGTAAGGAACCTTTAGGTCCTGGAGCATAGCTTCGATTTTATCAGCTTCAGATTGAGAGAGCAATGCATCTTCGAGAAGATCTGCTTCTGATGGAAGACCTCTTTGGAACGAAAAGTCAAAACCTAATCCCTGGACTCTCTGAGACAGCCTAGCTATTTGCTGCTGGTGAACAGCATCCTGAGATTTGAAGCCAAGACAGGGATTCCGCAAAACTCTCACTGCCTTACCAGCGAATAGAACAGATTCTGCAACATTCACGCTGATATATTCTGGAAGCATATCCTGCAAATAAGCGGTAAAAGTAAGGAGAGTTGAAAGATGCCTCACACTGCAATTCTACAGAGTTCAACTCCCTAACCAGATAGCTTCAAACTCATTCTGGACTCTACCATATCAGACGCAAGGAAAAACCGACTAAATATGAGATGAAAAAAGCTACCTTATCGAAATCCTAACACCACAAGACAAAACTTATGTTATGGTTGAATCAAAAGATAAATAACCAGGTTAAAAAAATGGTACAATGGCTAGAAGTGTGAAAGAAATATAAACTATCAGGGCAGGGAAAATGAGGGATATGCCACCTGAGACATCACATGGCAGTTATTGTGAAAGGAAAAACACTCTTTTTCTGGTGGAATTGGTTAAAGGTTTCAGATATAACGTAAATGCTAGAATGATACGATATTAAACCAATTCAACTTGAACAATCAAAAACAGAAGCAACTATCTAAACAGGACACAAACAAGCCAGCATACTACTGGGTGAAAAAATGCCCGTTGAGGACCTTCAAGTCACAGACATAGAATCTAGTTATCTAAAACAAAATTCATTGGAGGGCAAATAGGTCCCATCATCCCATGCATTGCAAATTGCATAGTAAAATCATAAGAATCTGAAACAAAAGTTGCTCGCTTATGAAATCATAGAAGGAACTTAGCATAAAAGTGTTTGTGGGTTATCACTGCCATGCATGGACATCAGCAAGTTCTAATACAGTTCGAACTTGTAAATCAGGAATGGTGACAACAAAACCTCATGACATACTTGAATTATTAAAGAAAGTTTGCTGCCTCACTTAACTGAGCAGATTATAGGGTCATTCAAATGCATAAAAATGGTGGCTGTATATAGAAGCAATAGAATGGGCAAGTGAGCAATGGAAACAGATGGATACATAAGGATAAAGTAGGATTTGACATTCCATCAAAGCACAAACGAGGCCAACGAAACGCTTGTGCTTTTCATCTTGATGAGCATAAGCTTCGGTATTTCATTTATTGTACCAGATTGACTTGATCTCCTAAGGTAAAGCACTCATTTGCACCATGGTCCTTCAGACATATTAATTAAATAATGCTTAGTTCTAGCACAACCTCTAAAAGCCATCTCATTCTACCACTGATCAACTACGAGGGCCAACTAGCGGAAGAGCACACCAAAGGATTATTTCTGAGTTTATGGCTTTAATATGTTAAACTATAGTTGACTGTTTAATGATATATGATATATTCAACTAAATAAAAGTGAATGCATATTGAAAGCTTCTCAATGAAATGAAAAGGATTTTAAGGTTAGGTTCACAGCAAATAGATATAGGAGTGCAAAATAAAATTCCCAAAGGTTAGGCCAGGATAGAATTGGGCACTTAGAATAAATCCCCTTATGAAGTGTTTCCCCCACAGTGAAGATCAGTATTAGCTTTGCAGTATAGCCATGTATAGGACTTAACTATATTGCACAGTTAGAACCATTCAATTATGATGTTATGTACACTACGTCCCTTCATTCTGTCATGTTTCCAATGTTTACAGACACAAAGGTTGAAATGAACCAAATTTCGTGTTCATAATTTTCCAATAATACAGAAAGTTGTGTGCCTAGTATCCATGACAGTGTCAGAAATGAATAAGAGGAGAGTAACATAAACATATATAATTACATAACGAAGGTTCTTAAAGATATCGAAATGTACCAGAGCTACATGGAACCCTGTATGCCAATCCATCATAGACACATCATCTCTTGATAAGCCCATCGTCTTTCCAAGTTGATCTGTATTACTAGACTCAGGTTTTACGTCTCGATCTTCCTGCCTAGAAGAAGAATAGATAAATTTACAGTTCTTTGCTCTATTAACCATAAATATGAATCGACATTGCAGTACAAAAAAGGAGGATAGCACAAAAGGATGATCATCACACAAATTTCATTGTGGCCGCTCTCAGTTGAAACACTTTTGGGAGCATGATTCCAACAACACAATGTTGTTTCTCATTCTTTTTTAGCATTTAAGTTTTCAAACAGTGATGTCAGACAACTTTGTTGGGTATTTCGAATTGAACTACATTCTTTCCTGCTTCTTCGACTCAAATGGAGAACAAAGTTCCATCTCCATATCTATTCTGCAGCTCTCCTCCTCCTCGACTAGCCTCGTACTCAGGAGAAGTCGCCAGCATGTTACATGCCAGCATAAACTTTAGTGTTCATGATAATATCAAATACATTGTAATTCATATTTAGATATTATAAACATAAAAAGCAACACTATCCTAAGAATATCCCATATTAAGACATCTCTCATATACCATTTGATACCCGTTGTCTAATATCATTCAATATTCTCTATTTACAATCCAATATTTGCTGTTCGGAGTGATAATTAGTGTTACGAAGTAATCAGCAGCTATAGGCCTATGGCTATATCAATTTGTTTGTGGTGGTAAATCTCCTTGGACAAAAGTAAGAAGATGTTAGGAATAGGATGCATGGAGCCTCAAGGACCACCATACATAAAACAAATTATCAACCCTTTCAGTAGGACAGCATGACACTGATTAAATAGAAGTGAACCAGAGACCTAAGCACTCGTTGCTATATGAAAGGAACAGATGATGAAACACACAAAATAACGCTTTACAAACATCACCCATGAAAGGATAACAGGAAAGAAATTAGTTGGCATTCAATGGCAATAGCCACATTATGATGAAGTTATGAGATAAACTTATGATAAGACAAGCCACCATAAGAACGAGCACAACGCAGTTCAAAGCAAGCATGAATAATGACTCAAAGCACACATATAACTTGATATTACCTTTTGATGAAGAATTCTTCATGAGGATCTGACAGAATGCCATAAACCATCCAAGATGCTAATTGGTTATACATAACTTGATGTCCATGCCAAAGTAACCTAAGCATGAAGCAAAGATTAGCAAGGTTTCTTGATTGATTTTTGCCATTTTCAAAGACTTCAAAGTGAGTGGTGCTAAATTTAGATTTCCCAGTTGCTATTTGCTACTGCCAGTACATTGTTTTGCACATCTTACGCCCTACATAGTAGATTAGGCAAATGTCCCACTTCAAGTCCGGTGGATATCCTCGCGATGCAGCCCATAAATCATAGAAGTATTCAACACATCCCAAAACTTGCCATAAACTTGAGTTGTCAGTAGATTGATCTTCTTATCGATTCCCTGGTAAGTAAATTCATTCAAGGTGAATGTGGTGCAGATGAAAATGTGAATTTCCATATATTCACTGTGTTGATATCTTCACACTAGCTGTACATTGACTGATTGAAGTACACATCAATAGCATCTTATGCATGTAAAAGAAGGTACACTTTCAAACATGCAAAGATGATTGATTTTGGCAACAATTTACTATGTCAATAAATGAGGAAACTAACAGAGAAAAAAACATGCAGAAAAAATAATATAAGCTATACTATTTCCTCACCTCTGAATACACGTCTGCACTTCAGGAACCCCACACTGGCATCGTTCGTGCAAAAGATTTAGAAGTTGTCCTCCACGGATATCTTCACGCTCAATTTGCACAACAAGTTCATAAAGAGGTGGCAAAATGACAAGAAACTAGAAAAGAAGCGTAGTCAGAATTGTACCGATTAATATAAATAAAAATGCACTTTTAAGGTATAATGGTAGGTCAACAAACAACGTAGTGTGGAGCAAAGTATTGTAGCATAGCTTTTTCTCTAGTACCAACAATAAAGGACTGAAGCTCATCTACCTTGCTAAGTTAAGCAAGCGAAGTATGAACCTTTACACCATAAATTACAGAAAAAAGAACAAAAATATAGTGCAAGCATCATCATGATAACACCAGAAGTCAGCTCATGACTCAAATCTCACAGAATAATATCACAAACAACCTCAGAATTTGACAATTGAAAATACGACATTTTAAAAAAAGGTAAATAAAAGGAAGGCAAACCTTGTGCAGACCATGAGTAACTTTAGCCAGAACATGTACGGAATCAGCCAACAAGTTCTTCTCAACAAGCAAAACAGCCGATTGATACACCGAGAGGATCTCCACAAACCCATTAGCAATTGCCCTCCTGTACAAGCTCTGCCTTGTCTCTGTCTTCCTCACAGAAATTTCTTTGCTTCTTGAAAGTGGATGCTGATTCGGTGATCTTATCCAACTCAAGTTCCTTGAATTGGTCGCAAATCGATCAAGCTCTCTATAATAGAACCCCAACGTGACAAGCTTCTCAATAATATCCCTACAATCCCAGGGAAAAAAAAGAGTTCCCCTGAGAACCTTCCACTGAATCAAATCAATTAGCAAGGAGATTAAAACGTACATTATAATCTTGGCTCGTTTCATCTAAATAGCCCAACGGTTCATAGTACCAGTACTCTCTCTAGCTCGTAGTCATCTTCACTAACAATTTGACACTGAACCATATGGTTGCCGTCAGATAAACTGCTCCCATAGGGCATCTATCAAAACCTTTCCACCAAAGATATCCTCTCGACAATAACAATCACAACACATAGAATATGAAAATGGACAATTTAACTACCCCAGACATCAGTCTAATAGACCTTGAAAGGGCCTTCACGATACTTCACTTAAGCCTATTGGATGATCTTTGTCATCGAATAGACCTTTTTGCCAAATATTTTTTTATTAAAATAGGCTCTATTTTCAATAGCAATCGCCTCTTGATGTATGAAATACGACAAAGTACTACAATTTTCATCATCACAACCCCATACTGAACCACACAAGTGAAAATGCCAACAAAGCGCCCTTCGCCACACTTACCTTCTGTCAAAGATGTCCAACAAACACACCCAAATGGGACCTATTCAACTTTTCAAGCCTAATTGTCTAATAACATACAAACAAACCAACACAGATATGCGAACCTGTCGCCGGGTTCAATAGCCGCGAGATCCGGCGCGAGCCTGAACGTACAAACCCGCGCCACGGGCTCATCGGGGTGAAGAATCCCGACACCAAGTGAGCTTTCCTGTTCTCGCTCGTCGATAATTAGGTCGCCGGTGTATCCCAACAACGCCAACAGAATCTCGTGCAGCATTGTGATTTATGTTTCCACTCAGTGATGATTTCGCTGCATCGCGGCTTCGAATCCCGAATTCAAGGTCGAGAAATTGGGGGATTGAAAAACCCTACCGATTGATTTGCGCGGTAGAGTTGGTTTTATTTGGTCGGTGGTGTTCTTTTCGCACTCTTGTGTTGCGAGTCTCAATGAAAAAGAAAAGAACAAAAATGATTGGATTAAAAAAAAAAGGAAAAAAGGATTTATTTCATCCATCCTGGGTTGGGAGGAAAGGATTATCGGCCCGCTTCAACCCGTAGATTAAAATCTGGCCCATAGTTTAACGGTCAAAACCCGGTCTGCAGTTAAACGGCTTGGGTCAGGTCGGTTCAAGAACAGAGGAAAACAAGGCCCAACTCATTTGTGTGTCAGGATTGATTCAAGATGGGCCCGGTTCGATTCGCTAATTTAAATTTTAAAATTATTATAAAATAATTATTGATATATAAACTCAGAATATCAAAAATAAGAAAATAATTAAAAAAATTATTTATTAAACTGTTCACAGTTTATAATCACACGAATCAAGAGTTTATAATGATATTTTTTTTTTACCGTTTATAATTTATACTCTCGCATTCCAGGAGTTTACATGTTTAGTCTTTGTCACTTCCCATGCCTTAATCTTCCAAACTCTTTTCTCAGTCATTTTGTTCGATGCAATCCTTCAACACCACGCACATCTCTAAGCTTTCCAACACTAATCTGCTCCGTCTATCATCAAGCACTCTTCTACTTGCAGAAAAAACAAATTCCGAAGATACTGTGGAAGGTGGAGATGTTAGTAGATCACGTATCATAATCAAAAGAATCGAAAAATAACATTGTTGTTTTTTTACCATGTTAAAATATCTAAATTTTCGGATTCATTTTCATTTAAGCAATTTGTTAATACATGAGAATGTAGATATGCTTGAAGTTCATTATTTATAGTGGTAATAATTTGAGAACTAATACCAGTAGGTGTATTTGCAATGTCCAGAAAAAACGCTTTTATCCTTACCTGTACTTACAGTTGGTTAGGTGGGAGGAGCATTAGTGCTATATTTTTCACTAAAAATTCAAATAAAGAATGTAAAGAAGAATAGATAAAATCATAATCATCATGCACAATATCATTCTTTTCAACTAAAGCATCTCTTTAAAAATTAATAAGAAACATAAATCCATTAAGTTTAATCCTACGATCCATTATTGCTACGAAACTAAATAAAAGTGGAGTCCTACCAAAATACTTTAACAAATTTTTGTTCCATTAAAAAACAAAACATAAAACATAATTGTTGTTGTATATAAGTTTGAAAAAGGCCACCAATCTCATATAATTTAGTAACAACTAAATTGGAAGAAACATAGAAACTTCCCGAAAAAAGATTGATGTGTATTGCATAACTACAATTTTGAGATTGAGCAAAAGAAACAGATTGATGATGCAAGAAAGAAGATCTTGGTTTTCAAAGCTCAGGAAAGAGTTCTAAAATCCATGGCAGAGGAGGAGACCAGTGACACCTCGACTGCAAGTGAACAAGGTCTATCTGAAGAAGTGGCATTGATGGAAAAGAAGTTCAAAAAGCTATTCAATAAAAGAACTTTCAAAAAGAACTTCCCCTCATAGAGCAAAGATGTAGAAAAAGAAGTCTGTTACAACTGTGGCAGACCTTGCTGTACAATACAGACGACCAACACAAGACTCGTCTGCACCAAAGTTCAAGAAGCACCATAACAAAGACATCTCTGAATGAACGGAAAGAGGCAAAGCTTATGCGGCAAGGACATAGAGTGACACAAACTTTGATGAGGAAGATATCATATCAAATGCTCAGCTATGTCTCATGGCCAGAGAAGATGAACAAAAGTAGGTATTTGATCTCTTTGACTCAGATACCACCATAGAGGAATTGAAGAAAGTCTTTCAAAAAACCTCTGAGAACTTTATTTCTCTTTTTAAGAAAATTAAAGAAAATTTTAAGCAGATTGCAATTCTTAAAGAGAAATACAATTCAACAGATAAAGAGACTAACAATAATCTAATCTATGCTCAAGATGAATTAAAAGAAGCAAATGAAAAAAAATGAAACTTCTCAATATAGCAGTAGAAATACTTATTTTGAGAAACACTGAGCTTCAGAAGCAAGTAGATGCTTGTAATGGCAAGACTTTGTGCCTGTAAAATTTGCTCAGCACAGGTCAATCCTTCCATGATAAAACTGGGTTAGGATACAATGACTGGTTGAACAATAATGCAGATAATAAAGTCTTTACCAAGGAAGCAAAGCAAACTACTGCAAAAAGTGTGCAGAAAAGGCAGACCTCAACTGCATCAAACATGCAGAAGAGTAATCTCTCTACTGCAACAAGTGTACAAAAGAGCAAAAACTCTGCCTTACAGAATGTGCAAAAGAGAAAAAGCTCCACTGCACAGAAAGAACCAAAAGGAAAGAGTAGTCTGCAAAAGAGATCTTTACTGCAAAGTAAAACCACTATTGCTCAAACCCAAACGGGCTGGAGCAGAACACCAGAACAAGCCTTTCATAAAAAGCAGAAGGCCAAGAATTTTACAAGTTGATTCAATGAAAGGCCCTATGAAGCTCAGCAAGCACCCAACTACTCAGCATGGAACAAAATTTCCATAACAACTTGGAGAAAACCATACTTGAGACACATCTGCTCATGTCAACTGAAGCAGACACAGTGGAGCAGACCACTAACAAGCACAAGATCAAAGGTCTACTGCTTTACCTGTAGCAAAATTGGACATAAGTCCTTTGAATGGTGGAATACTCATAAGAAGATAATTCAAGTGTGGGTTCCAAAAGTTAACAAATGAGGACTCATATAAGTGGGTACCATGTACAAGCTCTCTATGTTTTCAATGGAGAAAAAACAAAAGGGCATATGGTATCTGGACAGTGGATGCTCAGGACACATGATAGGAAACAAATCTATCTTCGAAGACTACAGAAAAGAACAAGGACCTCTTGTTATATTTAGAGGAGGAAAGATAGACACAACTAAAGGTCATGGAACCCTTGGTATAGGTTCCTTAATCTTTAGAGATGTTGGTTATGTTAAAAGTTTAGAACATAACCTGTTATTCATTAGTCAATTGTGTGATAAAAATTATGATGTGTCATTCACTTATGATACATACCAAGTAAAGGATAAAATCACACAAAAAATCAAATTACTAGGAGTAAGGAAAGGAAATATTTATGCAGTAGATTTTGATTCATTACAGTCAGAACAAATAACATGTTTCTATACTAAAGAAGCTGAAGATACAAACTGGTCATGGCACAAAAGGTTAGCTCATCTTAATTTCAAAATTATTACCAGATATCCTCAGAAAATCTAGTAAGAGGACTTCCTCAAATAAAATTCAAAAATGATAAAGTATGCAGACCATGTCAGGAAGGAAAACAGACTAGGGCAAGCTTTAAACCCTTAAATTCTTCAGAATCAACTAGAATTCTTGAATTGTTTCATATGGATCTTTTTGGTCAAATTGAGGTAGAAAGCTTAAACAAAAAAAGGTATACTCTAGTTATAGTAGATGATTACTCCGGATATACTTGGGTAGTGTTCCTACATAAAAAAAGCGAAACTTGTAGTTTGCTGACAAGGTTCCTTAGACAAATTCAAAATGAAAAAAGAAATAGAAGTCATCACAATTAAAAATGATCATGACACTGAATTTGATGAGACAGAAATAGATGTCTATTATAATGATCATGGAATTAAACACAACTTCTTAACACCTAGAACACCTCAACAAAATGGTGTGGCTGAGAGAAAGAATAGAACACTCATAGAGGCAAGTAGGATAATGCTTTCTGATGCAAACTTATCTAAAACCTTCTGGGCAGAAGCAGTTAATGCAGCTTGCTATACTCAGAATAGATGCACAATTCACAAACTTTATAAGAAAACCCCCTACGAATTATGGAAAGGAAAGACACCAAGTGTCAAATACTTTCATGCTTTTGGATGCATATGCTATATACACAACAATGATAAAAACTATCTACAAAAATTTCATCCTAAGACAGATGAGAGAACTTTCTTAGGATATTCTACAAACAGCAAAGCGTTTAGAGTATATAATAAAAGAACACAAACTATTGAGGAGTCAGTTCATGTATCATTTGATGAAATAGAAACATTCATAAGGGATGCAAATGTATTTGATGAGGAATATGCATGCAATGAACATGCTGCAGAAGAGGTCATTAAAACTACAAACAAGAAAGAGTCGTCTGCAAAGAATGAAACTGCAGTAGAGACTGAAGAACAACCTCAACAACAATTGAAAACTAATGAACAAGACAAAGGAAGATGTATTAAAGCACATACACAGGATGTCATAATAGGAGATAAAAATGCATCTAGATAGACTAGAAGGGCAACAAATGCAGAATGCCTATCTGCTTGTTTCATATCTAAAATAGAACCA
>LIEC01011900.1:17054-102723 GCA_001925005.1 Drosera capensis
ACATAACCTGCTATCCATTAGTCAATTTTGTGATAAAAATTATGATGTATCATTCACTTATGATACATGCCAAGCAAAGGATAAAATCACACAAGAAATCAAATTATTAGGAGTAAGGAAAGGAAACATTTATGCAGTAAACTTTGTTTCATCACAATTAGAACAAATAACATGTTTCTATACTAAAGAAGCTGAAGATACAAATTAGCTATTGCACAAAAGATTAGCTCATTTAAATTTTAAAACTATAGTCAGATTATCCTAAGAAAACCTAGTAAGAGGACTCCCTCAAATAAATTCAAAAAAGATAAATTATCCAGACCATGTTAGGAAGGAAAGTAGACTAGGACAAGCTTTAAACCCTTAAGCTCTTCAGAATCAACAAGAATTCTTGAATTGTTACACATGAATCTTTTTAGTCCAGTTGAGGTAGAAAGGTTAAACACAAAGAAGTACACTCTAGTTATAGTAGATGATTATTCGAGATATACTTGGGTAATGTTCTTACATAAAGAGAATGAAACTTGTTGTCTGTTAACAAGGTTCCTGAGACAGATTCAAAAATGAAAAAGGAATAAAAGTCATCATAATTAAAAGTGATCATGGTACTGAATTTGATCAAACAGAAATAGATGTCTACTGCAATGATCATGGAATTAAACACAACTTCTTAACACCTAGAACACCCCAAGAAAATGGTATGGCTAAGAGAAAGAATAGAACACTCATAGAGACAACTAGGACAATGCATTCTCATGCAAACTTATCCAAAAGCTTCTGGGTAGAAGCAGTTGAGGAGTCAGTTCATGTATCATTTGATGAAACAGAAACATTCATAAGGGATGCAAATGTATTTGAAAAGAAATGTGCATGCAATGAACAGGTTACAGAAGAGGTCATTAAAACTATAGACAAGGAAGAGTCGTATACACACAATGACACTGCAGTAGACACTGAGGAACAACCTCAACAATATTTGGAAACTAATGAACAAGACAAAGGGAGATTGATTAAGGCACATACATAGGATGACATGATAGGAGATAAAAATGCATCTATGCAGACTAGAAGGGCAACAAATGCAGAATGCCTATCTGCTTGTTTCATATCTAAAATAGAACCAAAGGTAATAAGTGAAGCTCTAAATGATCCAAACTGAGTAGATACTATACAAGAAGAACTAAATGAGTTCCAAAGAAATGAGGTATGATATCTCACACCAAGACCCAAGAACTATCCAGTGGTATGTTGCAAATGGGTATTTAGAAATAAATCTGATGAAAATGGAATAGTCATAAAAAACAAGGCTAGATTAGTTGCCAAAGGATACTCACAAGAAGAAGAAATTGATTTTGATGAAACCTTTGCTTTTGTAGTAAGATTAGAAGCCATAAGAATGTTCCTTGCCTATAGTGCATATCAAGGATTTAAAGTTTATCAAATGGATGTAAAGAGTGCATTTCTAAATGGAAAGCTGCAAGAGGAAGTTTATGTTGAACAACCTCCTGGCTTTGAAAACTCTAAACATCCAAGATATGTATATAGGTTAGACAAAGCTTTATATTGATTAAAGCAAGCACCAAGAGCATGGAATAAAACCCTCTCAACATTCCTATATGAAAATAAAATTGAAAAAGGTAAAATAGATACCACTCTATTTCTTAAAAAGCATAAAGAACATATATCGTTAGTACAAATCTACGTTGATGATATTATATTTGGTTGCACTAACAATAAACTTTGTGAAAGATTTGGAGAATTAATGAAATCTAAATTTCAGATGAGTTTAATGGGAGAACTAAAATATTTTCTAATACAACAGTTAGAAAGTGGAATCTTTATAAATCAATCTAAGTACTTAAAGAACACAATTAAAAAGTATGGATTAAACAATGCTAGTCATATGAAAACTCCCATGAGCACTTCAATAAAGATAGATAAAGATGAACATGAAAAGAAGATAAATCAAACCATGTACAGAGGAGTAATAGGGTCATTACTTTACTAACTACAAGCATACCAGATATTCAATATGCAGTCTATGTAATAGGGTCATTACTTTACCTTACTGCAAGTATACCAGACATTCAATATGCAGTCTAAGTCTGTGCAAGGTATCAATCTGATCCCAAAGAATCCCACTATACTACAGTAAAGAGAATCTTGAGATATTTCAAAGGAACTCCAAACCTAGGTGTATGATATCCAAGGGAATCAAATTTTACACTAACAGGTTTTTCAGATGCAGACTTTATAGGTTATATGGTTGATAGGAAAATCACAAATGGAGCATGTCAATTTATTGGTGCAAGATTAATTTCTTGGTTTAGCAAGAAGCAGACTACAGTGTCAAACTCTATTATAAAAGTAGAGTACATGGCTGCAGGAAGCTATGCTACATAAATACCATGGATGAGGTCACAGTTTGCAGACTATGGTATGACATTCTCTGAAATCTCTATATTTTGTGACAACACGCCTGTAATGGAAATTTCAAAAAATCCAGTTTTTCATTCAAGAACCAAGCATATCATGTGCAAAAAGGTCATATTAAATGGAATATATTCCAACAGAAAAATAAATTACAGACATTTTTACAAAATCTCTTGATGAGAGTAAGTTTACTCAATATAGAGAAGAATTGGTTATGTCTTCTTCTACTCTCCTTCGTCTTCTTCATTCTAATTGGTTGTGCCTTGCTGAAACCCTTCTTTTTTGGTTTTTTCAGCTTTCTTCTCAAACTGGTCTACAACCTTTGCAGCAGTCTGCACTACTGTTGGCTTCTTTGAGAAGCCTATAGGCTGCTTGCCTGTCTTTCTCATGTCGATCTGCTTGGCCATAGTTTATGGCCTTCCTACTTTGTGAGACGGCTTCAGTTTTTCTTTTAGAATGATGCTGATGACCTTTCCAAATAGAGGTTGTTTTGCTTCTACAGTCTTTGCTAGTTGATACATGAGCAGTTTTGCCCGTTGAGCTTCACACACATAATCTCTTGTTGATCAGGTATGATTTGATCTATGGAGAATTCTCTAGATAAGATCACACACACAAGCAGCTTGTGATCTTTGGACAAGTATTTTTCTTCATCGTTCGAATCCCTTCCTTATGCCTCTCTTCGCTGAGCATCGTATGCCTTCCATCAGTTACTACAGAGGAAGGGATGCTTCTGGGTCCTTCATTCAAAACCTTGAAGAACTGCTCGAAGTCATTTGGACCTATGTTGATTCAATTCGTTTTGTGAAGGTGTATGTGATGAACTGGAGGGTCGGCTGTAACCTTCGCCTTCTCGATGAAATTCAAACCTCCTTATCTTAAATCCTGCTGGTTTTCTCACAGAAATATTTAAGTCGTGCATCTTGAATTAGCTCAAATCTATCTTTTATCCCATCTGATTCGTTCCTTTGTGTCTCGAAATTGAGAACCACTCCTGTTTGTAACTCGACCTTCTTTGTTGGGCTTCGTTGCTCTTGTGATTTGTCATTTTTTGGAGTGTTGGATCGGATGTTGGCAATTGAGTTTGCAGTAAAGCATAATAGCAAGAGAGAAAGTGAGAGAGTAAAAATGTCTTTCTGATTGAAAATTTTTAGAATATATACCATTTGAAAAATTATCTGTCATTTTTTTATTAGTTGTTACGCAGATTCAGTCATTGATTTGATAGACAATCAGTTTTTAAAACGTTATTTTCTTTCCAAAAATTGAAATATATTAGAGAAAAAATAATGCTAGTCTGCAATCTACATGTGCAGTGGAGCAGTAGAGAAAAAATAATGTTAGTTTGAATTCTACATATGTAGTAGAGCAATAGAGCATTTTGACTATTTTATTGGTTTAAATCAATTATATCCAATTTATCTCGGAATTGAATAAATTTGCTCTTATTAAGAGACTTTGTAAAAATATCTGCAATTTGTTTTTCTGTTGGAATATATTCCAATTTAATGTGATCTTTTTACATATGATTTCTGATAAAATGATATCTGACATCAATGTGCTTGGTCATTGCATGAAAAACTAGATTTTTGAAATCGCCATCGCAAACGTGTTGTGATAATTATTGAAGTATTAATAAATGTCATATCTTAGTCTGCAAGTTGTGACCTCATCCATAGTACTTGTGCAGCACAGTCTTCTGTAGCTATGTATTCTGCTTCTGTACTAGAGGTTGACCTCTGGTCTGTTTCTTTCTTAACCACGAAATCAGTCTTGCACCAAAAAATTGACACAATCCACTTGTGTTTTTCCTGTGAACTCTACAACCTGCAAAGTATGCATCTGAATAGCGTGTTAGTATAAAATCTGATTCCCTAAGATACAATACATCTAGATTTGGAGTTCCTTTGAGATATCTCAAGATTATCTTACTGTAATGTAATAGGATTCTATGGGATCAAATTGATAGCTAACACATACACAGACTGAGTACTGGATATTCTGTCTACTTGTAGTAAGGTATAGGAGTGAGCCTATTATTCCTCTATACATTTTTGGCTCATTTCCTTTCCACTCTCATCCTTATCAAGTTTTATTAATGTATCCATGGGAGTCCTCATGTGGCTTGTATTTTCTAATCTATACTTTTTAAGTGTATTGTTCAGGTACTTTGATTGATTTATGAAAATCCCACTTTCTAACTGTTGTATCTGAAGTCCTAGAAAATATATCAATTCTTCCATTAAACTCATCTGAAATTTGGATTTCATTAATGCAGCAAATCTCTCACAGAGTTTATTATTAGGGCAGCTAAATATAATATCATCAACATAAATTTGCACAAACAATATATGTTCTTTATATTTTTTAAGAAATAATGTGATGTCTATCTTTCCTCTCTGAAAGTTATTTTCACACAGAAAAATTGAGAAAGTTTCATACCATGCCCTTGGAGTTTGTTTCAATCCAAACAATGCCTTGTCTAACCTATAAACATAACTTGGATGTTCAAAGTCTTCAACATATACCTCCTTTTGTAGCTTTCCATTTAGGAAAGCATTTTTCACATCCATCTGATAGACTTTGAATCCTTGATATGCAGCATAGGCAAGGAACATCCTTATAACTTCCAGTCATGTAACAAGGGCAAAGGACTCATCATAATCGATTCCCTCTTCTTGTAAGTAACCTTTTGCAACTAGCCTAACTTTGTCTCTGATGGCAGTTCCATTTTCATCAATTTTGTTCCAGAACACCCACTTGTAGCCAACAACTGGATATTTTTGGGGTCTTGGTATCAGATACCATACTTTGTTTCTTTCAAACTCATTCAGTTCTTCTTGCATTGGATCACTTAAGGCTTCATTTGTTATCTTTCGTTCTATTTCTGAAATGAAACATGTAGACAAGCACTCTCTGGTTATTGCTCTTCTAATCTCCACAGGTGCATCCTTGTCTCCAATGAAGTCATCCTGTGTGTGTGTGTCTTGATCCATCTTCTTTTGTCTTGTTAATCAGTTGTGTGTTCCACTTGTTGTTGCATAATAGATTGCTCTGGCTCTACTGCATTATAGTTCCCATCAATGTGTACAGACGACTCTTCCTTTTATGTAGCTTCAGGTCTTTTGTCTACATCCTGTTCATCATCTATGCATGCACATTCCTCATCGAAGACATTAGCATTACACATGGATATTTCAGATTCATTAAAGGACACATGAACTAACTCCTCTACTGTCTGTGTTTTTATATTAGATACCCTAAAAACTTTACTACTTGTGGTGTATACTAAGAAAGTTCCCTTGTCTTTCTTGAGATCAAATTTTCTTAGATGATTTTTATCATTGTTACGTATATAACATTTGCATCCAAAGACATGAAAGTATTTAACACTTGCTGTCTTTCCTTTTCATAATTTATAGGGAGTCTTTTTTTGTAGTTTATGTATAATGCATCTATTTTGAATATAGAATTCATTTTTTTTCTGCTTCTGCCCAGAAGCTTTTTGGTAAGTTTGCATCACCAAGCATTGTCCTAGTTGCTTCTATAAGTGTCATGTTTTTCCTTTTACGATACACCATTTTGTTGAGGTGTTCTAGGTACTAAGAAAATTATGTTTTTTTCCCATGATAATTGCAGTCAACATCTATTCCTGTTTGGTCAAATTCAATATCATGATCACTTCTGATTGTGATTACTTCAATGCCTTTCTCATTTTGAACTTGCCTTAGGAATCTTGTTAGTAGACTGCAAGTTTCACTCTTTTTATGCAAGAATATCATCCATGTATATCTTGAATAATCATCTACCACAATCAGGATATACTTCTTTCTATTTAAGCTTTCTACCTGAATTGGATCAAAAAGATCCATATGCAGTAGCTCCAAAATTCTACAAGATTCTAATGAATTTAGAGGTTTAAAACATACTCTGGTCTGCTTTCCCTCTTGGCATGGTCTGCACAATTTATTTCTCTAAATTTTATTTAAGGAAGATCTCTCACTAGATTTTCTGAGGATAGTTTGGCCACAGTTTTAAAATTTAAGTGAGCTAATCTCTTGTGTCATAGTCAGTTTGTGTCTTCAGTATCTTTTGTATAAAAATATGTTATTTGTTCTAACTGTGATATGCTAAAGTCTATTGCATAAATATTTCACTTTCTGGTTTCTATCAATTTGACTTCTTGAGTGACTTTGTCTTTTACGTGGCATGAATCATGAGTAAATTAGACGTTATAGTGTTTTCACATAGTTGGCTAATGGAAAGCAGATTGTGTTCTAAGCCTTTAACATAAGCTACATCTCTAAAGATTAAAGAACCTATACCAAGGGTTCCTTAACCTTTAGTTTTACCTACCTTTCCTCCTCCAAAGATGACTAGGGGTCCCTGTTCCTTTTTGTAATCCTTAAGAATGTTTTTGTTCCCGGTCATATGTCTAGAACATTCACTATCCAGATATCATACTCTATCCTGCTGTACCTGTAATAGAAAATGAAAAGTTGTACATGGTACCCACTCATATGGGTCTATACTTGTTAGTCGTTAGAATCTACACTTGAATTGTGTTCTTGTGTGAATTCCAAAATTCGAATGACTTGTAACCAGGTTTGCCACAAGTGTAGCAGTAGACCCTTGGTCTTGTTGCCCTGGGTGGTCTGCTGATGTTTCTCCACCTTTTTTGCTGCATTATGCAAGTGCAGATATGCTTCAGAAATGGTTTTCTCCATGCAATAATGGAAGTTTTGTTCCATACTGAGTAGTTTGGTGCATACTAAATCCGAATGGCCCTTTCTTCGTTTCAATCCTATGATTCCAGGCCTTCTCCACCTTGTGGTGTTTTATACTAACTTCTGATGATGCCATGCTTAAAGAATTAACCTTTTGGGTTTGAGCAGCAAAGGCTTTACTCTTCTGCACTTCTTGTGCAGTAGAGGGTTTAATTTTTTGCACTTTTTGTGTAGTAGAGGCATTACCCTTTTGGAAGACTTTTATAGAGGTTTGCTTTGCTTTTTTCTGACTGGTGGTGACATTATCATTCTCTTTTAAAAGTGAGAGACTGTTCAACAAATCCTTGTAACCTAAGCTGGCTTTATCATGTGAGGATTAACCCATGTTAAGCATTTTCTGCAAGTTCAGGGTCTTTTCATTCCATGTATCTACCGGTTTTTGAAGCTCAACATTCCTCAATGTGAATATCTCCACTACTGTATTTAGAAACTTTACCTTTTCATCTGATTTATTTAGCTCATCCTGAGCCTTGGCTAGGTTGCTAGATTGTATTTCTCTTTGAGATTTGCAATCAGCTCGAGATTATATTTTCCCTTAAGAGGGAAATAAAGCTTTCTGAGGTTTCTTGAAGTGATTTCTTCAATTCCTCTAGAGTGGTATCTGAGTTAGAAAAGTCAAATGCCTGTTGCTTTTCTTCATTTTTTTTTTGTCATGAGACAGAGCTGAGGATTTGAGATCATTTCTTCATCATCAGAGTCTGTCTCACTCCAAGTCTTAGCAACATAGGTTTTGCTCTTTTCCTTTCTACCAGGGTTCCCTTTGCTCAATTCCTTTTTGTTCCTTTGTGCAGACAATTCCTGTGTAGGTCATCTAGCAGCAAAGTAACCTGGCTTCCTGTAATTGTAGTAGACTTCTTTCTCTACTTCTTTGGCTTTAGTGGAGAGATTTTTCTTTTTGAACAATTTTCTGAACTTCTTGCCCATCAGTGCAAGTTCTTCTAATACAACTTGTTCGCTTGCAGATAAGGTATCACTCGTATCCTCCTTTGCCATTTATCTTAAGATTTTTGTTTGAGCCTTGAAGGCTAGAGTTTTCTTCTTGGCCTCATCAGTTTGTCTCTTCTGCTCAACTTCCAAGTTGTATGTATACAACACACCATACAGTTGAGCAAAGGACATCTTGACAAGATCTCTGGACTCCCTTTTGCTGTGGTTTTTGTCTCCCAGACCTCACCAAGTGATCTCCTGAACTTTAGGTTGACTTCCTTATTATCAATAGTCTTCCTGAAAGTTTTGAGATTGTTGATGAGTACATTGAACCTCTCATAAAAGCTAGTTAGGTTCTCATCAGATCTCAATGAGACCCAGTCATACTGTTATATCAGGACATCCTTCTTATTTTCCCTGATTTCATTTGTTCCTTCATTTCTGAGCAATAGAGTATCCCATGCTTCCTTTGCAGTGGTTGTATAAACCATTATCTCAAACATGTCATCATTAAGAGCTTTGGATGTTTGATTCCTTTCCCTTCTGGCTGCCAGTATCAGATACTAGTCCTTTCTTGTCCAAAGATATTTGGGCTTGTTTATTTCGTTGCTTGTATCAATTGGATCTGGCATCTTTAGTATGTATGGTATATCAATGATGATGTCATGCATTCTTTCATCTATTGAATCCAAGTGTGAAAGCATCCTCAGCTTTCAGTGATTAAACTTGTCGAATGAACATGCTGGTGGCTCTCCACTATTGGGACATTTGGATAGCTTTGGAGGAGCTATGTTTTCTTCAAAAAATAAACTGTTAGTAATTTCTTGCAGATTTAAATCAAAAGATATGACCATTTCTTTTCAAAACTGTTAGGTCTGGAAAGTCAAAGGTTTGATACCATTGTTAGATCCACAGGTCTAGACTTTGCTGCAGCTTACGTTCTTTTGTGTATACTAGTGAACCCTCTTTTTGTTTCTTCCTTAGTTCAGCTCACTTGAGTAGTTTGGAATCTTGGATTCTTTTTGCAAGTTTTCACACTTAATCTCTCATTCAACTACATACTCACTAAGCTACATCGATCCCCTTTTATAGGCTGAGGGAATGAACCCGTACTTATGTACAGGATCTAATGTGATACTTGGTCATGCGTGAACCTCAACTGATGTTGATAGCTCACTTTTTCAGATCCTCATAATGTCATACTCTGAACCTCAAATCTTCAATTAGATTGAACCTCATACCTTTGACCCAACCTCATCAACCATCTCTGCTGCACTCGAGTTTGCTGCACCTTAGTCTGCACTCAGTACTGTTAAGGCCTCGTTTGCACCCAGTCCCTGCTGTAACCTTATTTACATCCAGATCTGATACAATCCATGCATTGATGTGTTAGTCCTTGTCTTCAAGTTCAATCCTAGGTCTTTTGTTGCCCGTGTATGTCTTAGTTGCTTAGCAGAAATTCTCTGTAGTAGTCTGTATCTGGTGGCCCATATAATGCTCTCCATTTGTGGCCGTCTGCTCTCCAGCATCTGACCTAAACTATAGCTACCTACCTAATTTCCAGCCTAAGCACACTAACAACATCATGGCTAATACTCCTAAGTTTTGTTCATCAATTTTTATACAAGTGGAGGGATTACATATTCCTATTAAAGTTTTTCTGTTATGATGGCCGAATTTATGACACCTTGTGCACTTAATGCCCCTTGATTCCTCTCCACTGGACAAAGTATGTCGCTTTTTAGGCCTACCTAAACATGATGGAGCGATTTCTGCAACTATAATCGTCGTAATTTGGTCGATAATTGATTAAGGTACAGGGTAGATCATTGCCTCATAAATTTTCTTGTAATTTAAAATAGAGAAATAATCACATATCATGCTTTTGATCGAAAAAGTATACTTCCCCGTTACGTACGCCGCATGCAAACATGGAAAGTCGTTTGTCTTCCACATACGACACGAACAAGTCTTTTCTCTGACATTAACTGAAGCTTTTGGCACGGCTATCACCTCAAAGATCTCATCTGATGATTTATTAACCTTGTAAGTATGGGATGTTCTAAATAATTTGTTCAAAGTGTCCAACATCCTCGGACATAACATGTCATTTGACTCTTCAACATCTTTTCGACGATCACATAACCACTATATTAGTTTGATGCGGATCTGATCCACCATCTGGGTGATGAGAAGTTCACACACACCTAAAAGCCAAGCATTGAATGATTCTACTGCAATGGTTGTCATCTCACCGTAGCAACAGTCAGCAGCAGAACTGATTACCCACCTTTCGTATGGCATCAATGATTCCAAAAAAATCAATGGCATAAAAATCCGTTACTGTTGAAACATATGCACATCTCTCGAAGGTGTCTATCATTTTTTATTTGTACGATGAAGGCATATTAGTTCCTCTAGTGACGAAGACAGGAAGAAAGTGTATGTTCCCCAAATACATCTGGAAATGCTTGTAACAGGCCCAGATTCTGATCTGATATGAAATTGATTTTCCGTTCCATAAGAATAACATATCGTAGCTCTCTAAGAAACCATTGCAAGCTGGTGTAATGTATCCACCATTGTAAAGGCCAAGGGAAAAAGTGCTGCAATTTCAATTTATTAAAAAAGATCATTAGCCGTTGTTTAACTAAAACAGAGCGCCTTTGTTAAAAAAAATTTCTCTTTAAATAATTAAATGCATACCCCTATTTGGATCTTTCCTTGTTGCTCCTAATAGAACTCCATTATAATCACATTTTAAGAAGGTTCCATCCATGAAAAGCAACCGTCTACAATGTTTGAATCCAACAATAGAAACACGAAATGAAACGAATAGCCTGAAAAATCTGTTCGTTTCATCATCGACATACAGGGTTATTCGGCTTTTTGGATTTGTTCTTGAATGAGCTTCAACATATGGCTTAACCTGGGCAAAAGACTCCGTACAATCTCCACCAACCATCATAGTTTCCTTTTATAGGATATTCCAGGATTTCTTATATGTCAAATCCAATCCATAGTTAAATTGGAAGTGATTGCTGAGTTGGTTGTTTACTACGTGCGGGTCACGGCGTACCATTTCTGATACAGCCTCGGTTAATCATTCTGACTTTATACGCCTCACAGAATGCTTCAAAAAAAAAATAATTGTTCACAGGTGTGTGTGCTATTCAGCTTCCTAATGTAAAATATTCATTGAATGTACACAATGATGCCTTAACAAACCATTCGCAATCATTCCCTTTGAAAGTATAAATGGCTTGTACCCGCTCCTTCTCATTCCTCTTAGTATTGTATTTAAAGCCAACCTCAGTAGCATATAGTGCAAGCGACTTTCTAAAATGTTTTACTCCTCCTTGAAAAACCTTGTCCTATGTTCTGTATTAGATTAGACTAGTGTGTTGTACACATTGAAGGTTGGACATTGATAAGCAATCTGCTTTCCAACTGAAACAATGATTCAGTAACCACATCATCAACAAAATCATAATTCCTTAAAAAATGATCAACATCACTGTTGAAATACATATTGGGTGATTTGTAAACGGTGCTTTTACTATGGCGCTCTCTTTCACATAACGGACGCATTGTTTGGCTAAGTGCATGAGTCCAATATTCTGACCCTCTGAATCATCGTGAAGGCGCTCTGTGTGGTTTCTGGCTTCTGATGAGAAAATCCAACCACCTACCCCTTACAATTTGCTATTGCATTCGACATTAACATTGATTGATGCCAAAGAAAGGCATTTAGAAACCTCAAACAGCGTGGAAAAATCCTCTTCATCCCGCAACAAGCAATGATCATGATCCGAAATTGAATAATAAAAATTCAAATCAAGAGGTGGATCGATTTGAAATCGATTTTGTACCTTTTTAATGAAATCAACATATCCGAAATCGACATTCACTACATGACCTTGATATCAATCCATATCGACAAATGAAAATCATCTTGCTATCCATCCAAAAACAACCACGATGATGAATGAAAGTTCGAGAAATCGACCTTGATCATTGTTCCAATCCCGTACGATTCTTCAATGATGATGACAATGATGGTGAATTCGATGATTTTTAAAGAAGAAAACATACAGGTTTGAAAAAAAGAGGAAGTTATTGCAGCGGTTCGGAAATTCAAAAATTGCCCCCTTTTTTTTAGAAGTTGTATGTTTGGATAAATAAAATACAATGTGCAATTTTTTTGGAATACTTTTGAAAGGATGTAAATTTCCATAATTTTCTTATGTTTCTTTTGCCAAACCCTCAAGGAAGTCATGTGAAATTTACCCATTATTTTATTTTTAACCTTAACGGAGGCATTCATCAGGGATTGATGTGGACCAGAAAGAAAAGTTGGTGAACCATTCCGGAACACAATCTCAAATAGAGAACAGGTCAATAGGCTGGACAATTTCTCAGAGGAAACCAGCAAGCGTAAAGATGACTAATTGGACTTAGGTTTTGTCCCAATTTTGTGACTTGGATCCACGACTCTAAGATACAGTTATGATAGACGCAAACTTCATGCTCAACCAACCATACCATAAGTTCTTCATGTACAAGAAGTATGCCACTGAGTTGGGTAGCAAAGATTCCACGAGGAACAAATAGTCAAATACCATGCCGAGATTGAATAATCAGAACCCATCCTGATAAACACATGATCCTCTGGACTGAACCCATCTGTTGGCTACAACGGATAACTTCCAGGATCCATCAGTTAAATTCATCCATACACCAGTTAAATATGCAGGAAAAGAAATCTGACATGGCGAGTGTCGTTGAATCACATTACAAGCAATGTAAATAGAACGCCGAGACAAAAGTATCCTATCGATATGCTTCTCTTCCTAGTTGGCAAAAAACAGTTACCACCGCAAGCATCAACTACAAACGGAATTCTAACAGAAAAACAAAACCCGAAGCTCATGCTGCCCGAGGGGAATAACGCCATCATAACTAGACCACCAGCAAAACGCTGCAGGGGAATCACCTATTGTTTCATTCTCTGCTACACCACAGTTCATTCGCCGTTCAGCAAATCAATTAGATCGGATCTCTTCATCTTTGAGTAACCTTTGAGACCGCGAGCTTTGGCAAGTTCCCTCAACTCAGGCACCTTCATTGCATCCAGATCCACCTCCGGTTCCAGAGCTTGTTCCTCCGCATCTTCTTCTTCCTCCTCTTCCTCGTATTCCTCTTCTTCCTCATATTCCTCTACTTCCGCGAGTTCCTCTTCTTCCTCCTCTTCCTCTTCATCGATGAATTCCTCATCCAACAATGCACTAGATAAATTCTCCAGGCTTGAGTGAGACAAATCAATCTCAGGCTCAGCATCCAGCTCTAGCTCGGTCTCGGGGTCCTTTGCAGAAAGCTTCTGTGATCTCTTTCCAGACTGAGCTCTATCAGACTGCAAGCGATCAGGTTGTTGATTCAGAAGAGGTTCATCCTTTATACCAGGAACCCTTGCACCAGGAACGGGAGATCTCCGACGAAAAGCTGATGGTGGTCGGCTCACTTTTGGCGTAATAAGATCCTCGTCCTGGCTAGCCCTGTCAGTGGTCAAGAAGATTTTGCTTTTGTCTTGACCAAGGGGGCGGCTCTGTCCCTCCTTTCCGAGAACAGGTCCAACAGGCCGCACACTGCCATTTATGGCTTTCCCTTTATCTTGACTAACAGACTTCTTCATGATCTGGAGGAAAGCATCAACCCCTTTCCTCTCTTCACTCCGATCTTCAGGCACTTCGGATACTTTTTCTTTTCTCGCAGGTGACTTTTGCCGAAGCTTTTCCTGAATTGGTCTAAAGAGCTGCATGATCTCTTTTTCTTTCAGTCCAGCACTCGCAGGGGCTTGGTTCTTGGGCTCTTTTTTCCACACTCCCCCATTTTTTGATGCCAACAGCTCTGATTCTTCAAACGGATCAGAGGTGCTGTCCCATTCATCGTCCTGCCAGTTACTTTTTCCATTGAAGCTATCCTTATACTTTTTCCAGTTCTGCTTATCGGGGTACCTTCTCTGGCCATTAGAATCTGCTTTGCACGAGAGGGAAGCTCGCCTCAACGGTCGTTTCAGGGAGATGAGCCTTACACCGGAAAGGGCTTGGAAGTCACCTGGAGGAGCACATGTTGAAACAGCACCTGTTCTTCCAGATACAACGGAACACGGGAAACATCCTTTCTCTACTGGTCCATAACCTGTAAAACAAGAAAGCACAGCCCAATCAATGCATGAAAGTTTGTAAGAATGCTGGCAAGAAAGGGCATGAGCAGAACTTCAATTTAACTAGGTAGAGCAATCATTTCAATCAATGTTTTCAGCCACAGGATGCATAAGAGTGAAATCACTACTAAGATAATAAGAAGTCTGTTTATATGACTGCCTTAATTCATCTCCAGATCATAGGTGCAGAACCAAGCTAGTGGTGAAAACATATGCTACCACCTTTCTGTATAATGCAGTTAGTTATGTGTTGGAAGCACTAATTGAAGGAAGAGTCGAGTTTGATCTGGAACCACTTTGCAGTATAACAATAGCGACATGGAGTTGGTTACTCGGCTACACGGAGTTGGTTTGAAAACATCAATCATACTCGTACTGTGCCTCCACATAGCACAACAATTGATATCCCATCATCGGCTCTAACTTTTGATAGATTTGATTCTCAATATGATAACACAGCTAATCCAGTTATGTAGCATGTATCTCGAGTTCAAATTTTACAACCCACCACTTCATTGAACTACAACCGTAAAACCGAACCAACTCTCATAGCGTCTCTCGAATGATTCCAACAACCATGGCTAAATCCTCAAACCTCCAACATTGCGTCCAAAATTCCGAACAAAACCCACCCAGAACCCACCCCCACACACCCCTTCCGCATCCCATCTCCATCAAACCCCACCTCACCACACAAGCATTTCGGCGAACACCTCCATGCACCACTCAACCACCCAACACCACAATCAACCCCACAAAACCCCACCCAACGAAACCCAAATTCACTCACCCAAATGCCGCTAGATCACTAAACCAACAACAGATTTCACATCCAAAAACTTAACCCTCTCACCATTTTACCACAAACCCAACAGTGATGGGTTTGTTAAAATTAAGCATTTGGTTCTATCAAAAAAAAATATAAAATTAAGCATTTGGGATGAAAGGGATATGAGAAGGAAGATGAGGAAGAGTGAGAGACTACCTGGGAGAGTATGGGAGAGGAGATGGAGAGCGGACGACATGGGAGCCTTGGAGAAAATGGAGAGCTTCAATGGAGGAGGGCTTCGATGATGAGGTTTTGGAGAGGTTGTAGTGCGATAAGGGAGCTTTTGGGTATTTCAAGTGGGTGGTGGGTTTGGGTAGATGAGCCAATGAGGATGAAATTAAAACCCTCGTAGCGGGGGATGTATGGGGTTTGAGTTTTGATTGTATATTTGTATTCGATAGGACCACTCACTCAAATCCAATGTCGAAGGGAAGGTATCATAGTTGCTATAATGTTACGTTTTGAAAGGTTTAATAGAATATTTCATTGTTTATATTGAAGTTCTATCCAACTGAAACCTATTGAGGTAGGATTGAATTCCATTCCCCATAAAAATGACACTTAGAGATATAACTTGTCAAAACATGTGTGATTTTGTTACTCTTTGAGACACCAAAGATCATAAAAATGTATAAAAATTAGTGATGAACAACATACAGTCTTTTATGATGCCCTTTATGATTGATAGGTTTGTTCTTTTCCTTTACCTTTCTAACAACTTTCTTCCATCACAACTCCTCTCAATTGCAATATTCTTCGTAGTAGTTCGATTCCCCGTCGAAAAGCCAAGGTCTCTCCTAATTACGACGATCGTAGACTTTCATGGCTCTTTCCACTAAATCCACGTATAATCCCCTCCGAATCTTGTGTTATTGTTCCAACCGAGATAATCCTTGAGAATTGACGGCCATATCGACATCGATATTGAGGATGCCTAGATTCAATGCTTACCAATTTATTCTTCGATTCATATCACTTGTGCTTCGTCTATGTCTTGGGTGGTTGATTTTATCACATGCAAGTCTGTCCATTGCATGTTTGTAGTCTCGAATTGAGGCAAGGGTCGATTCAACTTAATGTATGGAGATTCAATTCTGCCACGATGTTGATGTAAAGATCCTAAAATTCATAAAAATTTATTTTCTTAATAATTAATAAAAATATTTCTTTCGTTTTAATTTAATTACAATCATTTGATTTTATAAACATACAACGATGATCAAACGTAATTTTTTATAAATTGATTTTGAAATATCAATTGTTGTGTAAGTTACATATTTCAACCTAATATATGTTACAGGACGATCAGACGTGATTTGTTATGAAAACGAGATTTATATTCATGTGTATATAATAGTGCAAAATATGTATATGTTGCACTTAAATTGGACGGAGAGAGTAATAAATTATCGAATGTTAAAAATTATAAAACGGATACATATAAATTCGTTTGATGAAAGTAAGCTAAAAGGGTGAAATTAAAACCTAACCGAAATGGTTAACAATGTCAAACCATACCATGACATGATCATGACCATGAAGAATTGTATGATACAAAAACCTAAAGATCATACTCATGTAATGATCATTAACAAGCTATGAAATGATCATGACAAGAATGATCTTGTTACTTAACTCCTTGATTTCCTAATAGTGAAATAAGTATAACAAATGTAGGTAAAAGATGGTGATCATTAAGTTTATAGCATAAATAAATAAGGAGGATGATCATTATGTAAGCCTGATACCCAACATGATTATAGGATTTGGAGATGCTGCTCATTGTTACTTAAGAACGAGGATGAGCGTGTACATGTGAAAAACAATGCTAAAAGATAACGTTTAGATTTATTATGTGACGATACCATTCTGTAACGCCCCGGCCAATCCTTGTTATCGAGTCGTTACCATACGTTCCTTTCTTAAACCTGACTCTGATACCATTCTATAACGTCCCAATATTTCCTGTCCAATACCTGCCAGACACGTGGCGTTACCGTCGCTCCAAAACCCATTTGAAGCAAAGCGACAAGAATACAAGGGGTTTAAGTATCAAAAACATAGGAACTAGCAATAAATGTCCAACTTACATTGTTTTGTATTACATGAAAATCAATGTCTAGAAAGAAAATGGTAATCTTACAACAAGCCAAATCTAATCATCCCTGCTAAGTAACGGGCCCTCCCTCGAACCTTTATTACCTGAAATGAACACGTAACCGTGATCTCAAAAGCCGAGTAAACACAGGATACACGTCCATCTCAGGGGTCTGACATTCTTATTATATCATGTGTTTCCCATGCACAAATAGTATGTAATGCCAACAGCACCGAGCAATCATATGCCATCCAAGAATATATATATATCAACATATATACATACGGTATAATAACTCAAGTCAATCAGGTTAATCCTTGTTTCGTTCACCTTTGCTTTTATAAAAGCTTTTAAGGCTTTTCATGTATTTCAAATCAAATCGAGTTGTCTTTCGTGGTTGGAACAAGTTGATGACATGGCTTTTACAGGTTCGTGTCACGCTCTTCGTGTATTTCACGTCTTGTCGTGTTGATTTTTATGATTCTTAAAAGTTTATGACATGGAAGGAGTTACCACAAGAATTTCAATTGTCACCTAGTATGGCCGTACCAGGTATAATTAAACAAGGAAGATGGTCGCTGCAGTCGACCCAAGACGGTTAATAATAACCAAACACGACCATCAATTGATGCCGCTGCATGCACGCGAAGGGGTTTATTGCACCCTCCCTAGCTAGTCCAGTACTTGTAACTCTCCCAGTCATTATCATTTTCAAGAATTTCTTCATGTTCAAGTTCCCAGTATTCTCAAGCAGACTACATCAAATTAACCCATTTAATTTCATGTTTAATAAGATTTACAAGTTTTCAAGATTTTCAAGCTCGGATCATGAAATTAATTCTATTAATTTTCATGTACAGCAGGTGACTGTCACGGCATGTATAGTTCAAGATTTTATGAAATTAATTTCCATGTACAGTAGGTGACTATCACGGCGTTTATGTTCTCATTCGTCGTATTAAATTATACTCGAGGAAAATGGAAATAAATCCATTATAATTAATCGGGGTCAGGTATTTTTGTAATGTTTTCTAGAGTTCACCAGGGTTAATAGTTCGTTACAAAAATAATAGACAGCACCAGGTATCATACATCAAAAGCAAGCAATAATCAGGAATCGTTATTAAACTCTATAATATTCTACAGGTTGCATTGTTATCCTTTTAAACAAGCAAGTCAAGACAATCAAGCATATCCAGCTTTTACTCTTTTATTTATCATGCAAATAGGTGATCAACAATCACACAAATCAAGTCATGCACACACAATTTAGGATAACAATGTGTGTTATCTTGTCATATTTTCGAATCTGAAAATCCCCAAGAATCAGCACACGGTCAATCATAAGAACCCTCGCATTTATTTCCCGAAATAATATATATAACGTATATTGTACATTTTAACTAATATAATATTTTAATTAATGAAAAGGGGTTCATTCCTTTCCCTTCTAGCTGTACGTGAAAGGATGCGAGCCCGATTTCAGGCCGCCAATTTCCGGAATCTCTCCGGCCAAGTCGACAGCGGACAGGGGAGGTCAGGGCGACAATCGGGGCGGGGCGGGACGAGGAACGGGAAGCGACTTCGGGGAACTCCGGGGAGGTCGAGAACGCCGACGTCGTCGAACGGGGGTGGTCGCTTCGACTTCCTCTGGTTGTTCCTGGCCTCGGGGAGCGCCGAGCAAGGTTGAGGCAATCTAGATCTGGTTGGGAAGGCACGAGGAAGGGGACGACGAGGTCGAGGTTTGGCCGGCCGCTGCTTTCATCATCGTCGACGCCCGATATCGATCGTCGGGGCTGGATTTGTGAATCCAGGCGGCGTCAACACGATTTCGATCATGGGTGTGCGGCGGCGATGGTTCAGGAGGACTCGAGTTATAGTCGGGATGGGGTTCGGGTTTTAATGGTGTTGTCGGGGTTGCCGAAATCCGGCCGATAATAATGATTATCATAGTTGCGAGATGAAAAAAAAAACTAAAATGAGAGACGATAACCTACCCCTTCACGGTCTCTGTTCTCCTCGGAGGCTAGGTCAAAACTTGTGAGGTCAACAAATTTTGAAAATATTTATATCGAGGCGTGATTGAATTAATCATGAAAACGATTGAGATTTTCGCGGGATTATTGGTTCGTTCAAAGATATCTTACCATATTTAAAATACATGCTTCCTTATTCAGAATATTTCACGATATTACACTAGTCAAATCAAAGATTTGATGTATGGAGAGACTATACTAGGATCAGAAGAAAGCTTATCTGTCAACATCAGTGAAGGGGTCACATGTGTTGTAAACAGACAGGCTGTCAACATCTGATTAAGTACAATCACTGGTTCAAATTCCCTCAGCCTATTAAAGGGGATCAAAGGAGCTCATAGAACAGTGATAAAGAACGATTAAACGTACAAGAACATACAAAAAAATCTGAATTCATTGTGAAAGCTGTTCAAGTGAGCTAAATCGAAGAAACAAGAAGATAGTGAACTCACCTCTTGGATTGACTACATTGGTCATAAAGAAAAGACTACACTAAGCTCTCTCTTATCGTTGATAACGACTGCCTGAACCAGTATAAAATTAGAACTATTTTATCTTGCTTTACTTTATTTTGCATATTAGAATTGTTAGAAATTAATAAAATATCACAAAGAGACAAGCTTTCAAAGCACAAGTCTCTGCAGTATACGTCTCCTGTAGTCTACAAAGATAATTAGTGTATTCTGATTGAACAGTTTACCGCATCACTTTGAAAATTTTAAAACAACCTATTCATCCCTCCTCCACTCTAGGTTGTATCTGCGGAACTAACAATTGGTATCAGAGTCTGACTTTTCAGACTTAATAATTTTTGGAAAGAAAAGGTCATTTCTTTTGATGTAAGTTTGCAAAGAAGTTACCAATAGTTTATTTTATAAAGTAAACATGACTCCCTCAAGTAAGGCAAAAGACGCAGAAAAGATTAGAACAGGTTCCCTAATCTTTAGAGATGTAACTTATGTCAAAAGATTAGAACACAACCTACTATCAATCAATCAATTATGTGACAAGAATTACATTGTTTCCTTTACTCCTAATTCATCTCAAGTAAAAGATAAGCCACCAAAGAAGTCAAACTGATAAGAACCAGAAAAGGAAACATCTATGGAGTACACTTCAATTCATCTCAATCAGCACAAGTTACATGCTTCTATACTAAAGGTGCTAAAGATATAAACTGGCTATGGCACAAAAGACTAGCCCATCTAAATTTCAAAATCATAGTTAAACTATCGTCAGAAAACTTGGTAAGAGAACTTCCTCAAATCAAGTTTAAAAAGGATAAATTGTGTAAGTCATGCCAAGAAGGCAAGCAGATTAGAACAAATTTCAAATCAATAAACTCATTAGAAACAATTAGAGTTCTTGAACTGCTCCACATGGATCTTTTTGGTCCAATAGAAATAGAGAGCTTAAATAAAAAGAAGTATACCCTAGTTATAGTAGATGACTACTCAAAATATACATGGGTAATATTCTTACATAAAAAGAGTGAGACTTACAGTCTGCTGACTAGATTTCTAAGACAAGTACATAATGAAAAGGGTATTGAGGTAGTTATAATTAAGAGTGATCATGGTACTGAATTTGATCAAGCAGGAGTTGATAAATATTGTGATGATTATGGTATTAAACACAACTTCTCAACACCTAGAACACCTTAGCAAAATGGTATAGTAGAAGGAAAAATAGGACACTAATAGAAGCAGCCAGAACAATGCTTGTTGATGCAGATTTACCAAATAGTTTTTGGGCTGAAGCAGTAAACATTGCATGTTATGTTCAAAACTGGTGTCTTATACATAAGCTGCATAAAAGAACTCCTTAAGAATTATGGAAAGAAAAGACACCAAGTGTCAAATACTTTCATGTTTTTGGGTGCAAATGCTACATTCATAACAATAATAAAAATCATATAGGAAAATTTGACCCTAAAATAGATGAAGGAACATTTCTAGGATATTCCACAACTAGCAAAGCCTTCATCAAGGTATACAACAAGAGAAAACAAACAATTAAAGAGTCAGTTCATGTTTCCTTTAATATCCATTCGTAGTGCTAATGTCTTTGATAAGGAATGTGCATGTATAGATAATGAACATGATGCAGACAAGAGCTCTGATATTGTAGAAAAGGATGAGCAGTCTGCAGACGCAAAAGGGAACAGTGTTATAGTAGAGCCAGAACAGCCCATTGATCAAGATAAAAAAAGATGAATCGGCACACACATACACAAGATAACATCATTGGAGACAAGGATGCACTAGTACAAACTAGAAGAGCAACAACTAAAGAATGCCTATCTATATGCTTCATATCAGAAATGAAGCCAAAGATAGTTAATGAAGCTCTAAATGATCTAAACTGAATTTCAAAGAAATAAAGTATAGTATCTGGTGCCTAGACCTAAAAATTATCCAATTGTTGGCTACAAGTGGGTGTTCAGAAATAAGACCGATGAAAATGGAATAGTTATCAGAAACAAAGTCAAACTAATGGCAAAAGATTATTCACAAGAAGAAGGAATTGACTTTGATGAAACCTTTACCCCTGTTGCAAGATTGGAAGCCATAAGAATGTTCCTCGCCTATGCTATATACCAAGGGTTCAAAGTCTATTGGATGGATATAAAGAGTATCTTGCTCAATGAAAAGCTGCAAGAAGAGGTGTATGTTGAACAACCTCCTGAATTTGAAGACTTTGAACATCCAAATCATGTCTACAGGCTAGACAAAGTCTTATATGGCTTAAAACAAGCTCCAAGGGCATGACAAGAAACTCTCTCAATTTTTCTATGTGAAAATAATTTTCAGAGAGAAAAAGTAGATACCAACTTGTTTCTTAAGAAACACAAGGAGCATACACTCTTAGATGATATTATATTTGGATGCACAAACAACAAATTGTGTGAAAGATTTACTCCTTTAATGAAGTCAAAATTTCAAATGAGTTTAATGGGAAAGCTAAAGTATTTTCTAGGACTTCAGATAAAATAGGTAAACAGTGGCATATTTATAAATCAGGCTAAATATTTGAAGAATACAGTTAAAAAATATGGACTAGAAATTACAAGTCATATGAAAACTCCTATGAGCTCAACTGCAAAAATTGACAAGGATGAGAGTGGGAAAGGAATAAAGCAAATGATGTATAGGGGTATAATAGGACCACTTTTATAGCTAACTGCAAGCAAACCAGACATTATATACTCAGTTTGCGTATGTGTAGTATATCAATCTGATCCCAAAGAATTTCATCACACTGTAGTAAAGAGAATCCTAAGATACCTCAAAGAAACTCCAGATCTAGGTATATGGTATCATAAGGAATCAGATTTTACACTAACAAGCTCTTCAGATGCAGACTTTGCAGGTTATTGGGTTAACAGGAAAAACACAAGTGAAACATGTCAATTTCTTAATGCAAGATTGATATCATGGTTCAACAAGAAGTAGACCACAGTATCAACCTCCACTACAGAAGAAAAATACATGCAGGAAGCTGTGCTGCACAAGTGTTATGGACGAGGTCACAGCTTGCACACTATGATATGACATTTAAAACAAAAACTAATATTTTGGACCAAGCATATAGGTGTCAGATACTATTTTATTAAGGATCATGTGCAAAAAGGTCATATCAAAGAGGAATATATACCAAGAAAATAAATAAATTACAGACATTTTTATAAAACCCCTTGATGCGAGTAAATTTATCCAATTTCGAGGAGAATTGGGTATGATTGATTTAAATGAGTAAAATGGCCAAAATTTTTTACTGCTCTACCGCACATGTAAGATGCAAACTAGCATTGAATTCACTATACTGCAGGTTTATTTCTAGAAACATACCTTTTCCAAAACTGATTGTCTAAATTTTCGTAAAGGTCAAGTAAATGACTGGAACTGTAAAACGATCATTTTTTCTTACAATAGTAACTTTTCAAATGGGTATAAAAATGTAAAATTTTTCAACTCAGAACACTTTTACTCTCTCTCTCTAAGCATTCCCAAACTCTTCTCACACTCTACTACAAACCCTATTTTAACTTTCTCAGATATAAATTTTTCATAAGTGATACAGTTCGTTTCCAATATTTTTGAAAATTGCCAACACTCGTTCAAATACACCATCCAAAAGTGAAAAAGATCAATAGCAACGAAGCCCAACAAGAAGTATCGAGCTGTAGGTCAGAGTCTTGCTCGACTTTAAAACCATAAGAAACGTGTCTGATGAAGTCAAGGAGATCTCTGAACTTATACAAGATGCTGGATTGAAGTATTTATAAGAAAAAATCAGTAGAATATACGATGAAGAAGTCCTTGACTTTATTGAAAAGGAAAAGGTGGCGGAAGATTTCCAGTGCTTTACATATACCTCTAGCAAGAAAATTGGGATCATTATCTCTCCCAAAAGACTTTGAACAACTATTTAGAGACTCAAATTAAGGACCTAAAGACATTCCCATCTCACTTGTGAGTGATAGAAGACGCGCAATGCTAAGTGAAGATCATCAAAAAGAAGGAATAAGGACGATGAAGAAGTATCTGTCAAAGGCACACAAGCAACTAGCAGACGTAGTCAATAAGGTGATAATGCCCAAGGATCAAATCACCTCTGATCAATAGGAGATCATGTGTGCAATCCTCACGAAACAAAAAATCAACTGGACAAAGTTGTTGATGTACAAATTGGCCAAAACAATAGAGGCTAAAAGACTACTTTTTGGAAGGGTCATCAGCATAATTCAGAAAGCAAACCTAAAACTCCATGACAAGAGAGGAAGGCCATTGGAAGCGTCATCAGCATAATTCAGAAAGCAAACCTAAAACTCCATGACAAGAGAGGAAGGCCATGGACTGCGGCCAAGCAGATTGATGTGAAAAAGATTGGGAAGCAACCAATTGGATTTTCAAAGAAGGCTAAAGCAGTGTAGACTAAAGCAAAGGGTTCAGAGCAACCTATCAAGAAGGAGTTGGTAAAGCCCAAAGAAAAAGTCCCTAAGAAAGTCTCAGATGTCAAACCAAAGCATACCAAAGTCACAAAAAGAAAGTGTCCTGTAGACCTCAGAAGAGGAAACCTTGCTAGAAATCCCTACTGCACAGGCATGGAAATAGAATAAGACACTCAGTCTGCACCTATAGACGAGCAGATTGAAACAAGCTCTCAAAGACCAACAACTATGATAGAAGTAGAGGGATCATCATCAAGGGACATTCCTCCAAAGAAGCAAGAAACAGCTGTATTCCACGATGCAAATCTTTCTTTGGAGTATCTCAAAGCAGGAGCTTATAAAAATCTTCAACACCTCATCTTGGAAATGCAGCAAAGCTACCAGGAAGTCAAAAGGACCTATGGCATAGCTCAGACAAGAGCTAAATACACAAGGGTACACAAGGAAAGAAATTGAGGACATTGAGGCTAATTTAAGAAGAATTCAGACTGATCAGCCTGAAAGCATCTCTGCTGCAACCTCCTTGAAAATCAAGGCTACTATATCTGAGGTGGACACACACACAACTGCTATCATTTTCATTGCACTGCAGGAATGGAGCTAGTTGGAATTGAAGCAAAACAACCCTCAATGGCATCTGAAGTTGGGTCACAACAATAACTACAGCAGGAACTACAGACAAGGCAGAAATTCAAGAAGCGCTGTAAACCATCCAATCTTTACAGGAAAAGATAATAGAACATGGATCACATATAGACAAAATGCTGGGCAAATCTCAAAAGAAAGCCATGATACATAAGTTTATCAGGGAGCATAAACTTCCAATAAAAAGAAGGCCCATCAGGACCTACCACAAAGTATAGAATCAATCTTGATAGAACTACAAGGCATTATGGACATCATGACAGAAGCTGAAATAGAATTGCTGATACTGATTCAAAAGAGAGAAGCCAAGGGAAAAAGAGGCCTACTAAACCATACATATTATTTAGTGGAGCTCTAGAAATCAAGGACTCAACTTTGAGGACCAAAAGACACAAGCAGGCTTAACTACATTCTGTGGAGTTTGTCCACACACCAAAGGTGGAAGCAGAAATAAAAAAGATTAGTGGACAAGCATGTTAGGGCATCAACACTTGAAATCTATAACTATCTATCTAGACAAGAGGACAAGTGTGATTCTCTTTGTATGGGGAGCGATAAGAAGTCGCAGGGCAGAACGTCGGCCAAATGGGTGTAAGGCTACCCTCCACAAGGGGACCTTTGGCGTGTAAGTGAGAATTTAGCAAACCGAAGTATACGCACAAGACATAGTCATTTTGGGCCGCGAACCTAAATCACACGTAGTATTTATGAAAATCAAAAAGACTTTCACAAAAGACAACGGGTTTTCAAATGATTTGGTGGATGATATGTGACTGAGAACTTGGCCCAGATCGGTGTTTATATCTCAAAATCTCTCTTCTTCTTTTTTCCTCATTGAGTTTTATCATTCATGCCGGGACATAGACTTACGATGGTTAAGTAAGTAAAAGACTATAAAAGAGGACAAAAATGTATAGTTTGATATGGCGTCCATATTTTTCTATGGCTATTAGAAAATATTTTATAGGTACTCATCGACCGCCATAGTCAGGGGAGTACCTTGCAAATCAAATACATATATTTTTTTGTTGCAGAGCTTTTAGCTCACGGGTTATGTGTTTTATTTGTAGATTCACCACAGGACGATACTGAAGTGTGAGATTCTATACATGTAGTTAATTAGCACACTATTTACTATGCAATAAATTCTACATGAAATAATTTGGTTAGGAACCACTTGTAGACATTTGAACAATATTTTTGTGAGGTAATGTAATGTAATTTGGGTTTGCATAACATTATGTGGAGTTATAATGATAATGATTTGATAGCTTTGCTTAGCTTCTATACCTACAAACCTGTTTCGGTTACTTGGACTTATTATGGAGTGAGTCTATGACGACATAATGTCGCGTGTCAGGCATATCGGATTTTGGGACGTTACACAATGAATTCACCTCTCGTCTGAAAAGACCACATGAAAGTATCCTTGCAGCCTTCGACCCTTACAGGGATGCTTAGAATATTGCTTGCAATCTTAGGTGAGAAGAGTTACGGAACATATTCTCGCTTCCAATGTCAATTATGCCAGTATACTCATTTCTTGATCAATTAAATATGCTAGTATCACAATCCATGGGAACTTTGGAGGTCTAGCATTGATTCATTTATTAGGGAGCTTCGACACCCAAGGATCCTCCACTAGTCTTATTTCGTAACTAGAACCCACTCTCCGACACATGCCGCCTTCCAAGAGGGCTTTTAAAGAGTAAATACTTCTTTAAATATGAGAGGGATATTGACTTAACATCTTTAAGAAGAGATTCTCATTTGGGATGTATTTGGCTCGTAGAATGCTAGAAGCTAAGGACTCGGGGGATTTGATGATGCACCATAGCTACTTTACTAATAGAGAATCATTGAAGCAACCCACTTTTTGGAATTTTAGACCGTCTTTGTTTTTCGGTAGGCATAGTCTTTTCTATTGTCTCTAGTGCACCCTTTGTTGCGTCATACTTGAGCTCCTCAGAAACTTATTATACTCTTAATGAGTCTCTTTGACTATAATAGCTGGGACTCTAAAACAACCTAAAAAATATGTTAGGATTGTTTGGAGGATCGCTTTGATGAGGATCTCTTTCCCTTCTGAAGAAAGTACATGATTATTCTGCCCTGTCACTACCTGTCGCATCCTTTCCCTGACCCTTGAAAATATAATCTTCTTTGATCTTCCCACAGTAGATGTCATGCCCATGGGTGTTCTGTGGTCTGCTTTTCCTTGAATCCCCAAGAGATGTGTGAACTCTTCTCTATCATTCTTTGTTGTACAAGAATTAAAGTAGTTCACAGGTACTCATTTACCGCCATAGTCGGGGGAGTACCCAGCAAATCAAACACATATACTTTTGGTTGTTGAGCTTTTAGCTCACGAGTTATGTGTTTTATTTTCAGATCCACCACAGGGCGTACTGAGCGCTAGATTGATATTTTATACATGTAGTTAATTACCACACTATTCAATATGTAATAAATGCTGCATTAAATAATTTGGTTGTGAACCAATTGTAGACAATTGAACAATGTTTTTGGGAGGTAATGTAATGTAATGTAATTTGGGTTTGCATAATATCATCTGAATTTACAATGATAATGATTTGGCAGTTTTCCTTAGAACTCTTCCCACAGTAGATGTCATGCCCTTACAGACTATCAGCGGACCATTGAGCAAATAGAGTTCACTCAAGTTACAACACTTAATTTCACTCCCACACAGATAGAGCAAGTGGTCATAGTTGAAGATGAATCAATAGAAACAACCTTAATGCCAAGAGAGGAGCAGATTACTGCAAACAACACTTTCAAAGGTATCACCCTTGATAAAATCAACAAGCACCTGATGAGCGACACTCCCTCTGTCCAGAAAAACATACAAGATCAAGATATCTTCCCACTGAACTTGGACTTTTCACCCCCCTCTTCATTTGGAATGGTGTAGACTAAGGCAGATCCACCATCAGTAGGTTTTCCTCAAGGCCTACTCCAAAGTGGTACATCTGACACTCAGATGACACCCCAGACTACAGCTAGGAGCTTGAGGTAAGCCCTTATATACATCAAAATGACACCAATTCATGAAAGGCCATCCTCTACTACAATAACAGTGGCCAAAACTGAACCTTCTGCACATCAACAGTCATCTCCATCAGAAACTATAGTGGAATAGAGACTCAGACAACTGGATCAGGAAATCTACAACATGCATCAGTGGGCATAAGATGAATTCAAGGAACTTTTTAATAAACTGAAACCAGTTGTAGACAAGGTGGAAGCTGAGAACACTGCCATGACAAGGTGTTTTGAAGACTTCCATGCATCTCTCTCCAATATGGTTGAAGGTTTCATAGATCAAATACAGAGGGCTAATGCCCTAAATCTTCAATAGTATAAGCTCAGCTCCTCAAATCTAAACAACCTAAGAGGACAATGCTGAGCTTACTTCACAAACTGCAAGATTCTTTGAAGACCACCCAGCAGTAGCTAAAGGAGCACATTCTCAACAACAACACAATGCTTGGCTTGTTGGAAAACGAGCTTCAACTTAAAATTGACAAAGCCATAATTGCTTAACATACTACCACTTCTAAACTCAAAGCCATTCGAGCTATAATCGAAGCCCTTACAGCAGCACTCAATGTTAACAAAAAAGGGAAGAAGTCAACAGAAAAAGGAAAAGAGATAGCAAGACTTTCTGGTGAGAAGGCAATAGAGAAAGCTATAGCCGAGGAAAAGCAATAAAGCCATCTACAGACTAGCTCGACGGAAAATCAACAGTAGCAGTAGAAGAAGAAAGGGCTGCAAAGCTACAAAAGCCTCAGGGGGAGAGAATATAGAGCCAAAGGTCTTAGGGTGAGAGATCATCATGACACAGATCTCAGTGGGAACAGCCCCATGGGGAGAAAAAAAGCATCATAGAACATCTTAGGATCAACCTCACAAGCACACCAAAGACAATGAGCATCATAGGTAAAAGGTTATATCCTTTGCTGCACATTAGTCTAAGAAATTAGATTAAGTATCTTTTTTATCAAGCAATGTAATTTAAGAGTTAACTTGTTGTTTTACTTAGAAGTTTTGTTAGCATTAATTTAGGGGGAGATTGATAAAAATATGAAATCCCTCCAATTGTATAAAAATTGATGAACAAAACTTAGAAGTATTAGCCATGATGTTGTTAGTGTGCTTAGGCTAGAAATTAGGTAAGATGTTATAGAGCAGACGCCCACAAATGGAGAGCATTGTGGGCTACCAGATGAAGACTACTACAGTCGACTAAGTAACAAAGATATGCATGGACAACAAAAAATCTATAAATGCTTTAGGATCTGGGATTGATCTTGCAGACAAGGACCAACACAGCAATCCATGGATTGCATCAGATCTGGATACATACGAGATTACAGTAGTGACTCGGTGCAGACGAGGTCTCAACGGTACTGAGTGCAGACTGAGTTAAACCAGAGATAGTTGCTAAGGTTGGGGCATGACCAATGTAATTTTAACCGACAAAAGAGCAAGTGCACTGGTCGCGTCATATTTGGTAAATAAATACCGGATTGTGTTATCCTTGCTTTATTTAGATGATGAAATAATTGGTGATTGTCTGCAGATTAAATGGAATGAGTGAGAAGTGGCTAAGACTTAGGTTTGCAAATTCATTTCAATGTAATATTATTGCGGCTATGACTTTTGTTCTCATATAACAACAGGATTTCTTGAAACCATTAATATTCTCTCTCGAGCAATATTAACGCTATTATTGTTTAACAACCCATATTATTTCTAATATGAATTTAGGAAAATGCTAATGCATTAAGTTTTGTGAAATCCTTTAGTTTTCAACATAGAAATGTGGCATCTATGCCTATGATTGCTGCATGTATCAAGTTATATATTTCTATATTAGCTTAATCCACGATGTTTATTACTTAAAAAGTTATACAATATCTCCTTTCGGCCTCAATTGTACGACGCATATCATTCAAAAGGTGATCAATCTTATGAAAACATTAAGAGTGTAATAACCATTTAATCATGAGCTATATTAATCACAACATAATAATAATGTATATTTATGACTTTAGCAACCCTTAACCATAGCTTTTTGAAATTTAGTTTATGATTTTAATGTTTTGAGAACAAAACATAACATTCAATGAACCAACCAAAATGAATTTCAAGGAAAAAGTGTATCAATTATGGATTTGGGCCTGAAATGATGTTGTTGGGCTATTAATTTGGACTTGGGCTTGAATGTTGGGCTTGTACCTCCTTTGGCCTCTTGGGTCGGTTGTGATTTGGGCCTGGCTAACTTTTGTTGAGCTTTTAGCCCAATCAACTACACAAACCCTAACTTTCCCCCTTTCTTCTTCCTCCTCTTTCCCTCACCAAAGTCGTCGCCTCTTCTTCCCTTTCTTCCTTCCTCTTCTTTGCCCAACCATCCCACACAGCCACACACCGCCGTCCCAACTATCGTCTCACACACCCACAGCAACCACCGCGCACCTCGCTTCCCTAGCAGCCATAACCAGACGCCCTCAGCCGCGCCGCCTTGTCTTCTCTCTTGATTTTCTTTGATTTGGTGTTAGGTGTTAGTTCTCTCAAAACACACTATATTGATTTTTCTCTCTGTCTATGTTCGTCCCTTTTTATAGATGGAATTCATCACTCAATATCTCAGCAAGGATGTCATTAATTTTGACAATTCTAGTCTCTGAAGCATGCCTGTGGAAATCTCTGTGGAGAGGATAGCTATTTTGACAGATTGGTTACCATGTGGCTGCGAATTTGTAGTAGTGATTGTATTGCTGACTGCACCCATTGTTGTTGAACACAAAATTCGATCTTCTGGATGATGGCGATTGACTACGAGTGACTGGCTTCAACAATTGCTGCTGGATTTGTGGTTGCTAGGCTGCATGATGGCGTTGGTGTTGACACTATAGGTAGGATAAGTAGAGCATATTACAGCCATGGACCGGCCCATGAACAAAGTCATTAGGCACACGAACAAAGTATGGGGAGAAAACTGCCTTCACAGCGTCGCTGCAACAAGCAATGGAAGAATAAGTGAATCCATTATCGATCTATATCACATGAAATAGCAAACTCTAAGTATAAGAATCAACATAATGCTTATGCAATGTGAACCGAATAATTTATACCCAAATACACCACATTAGCATTCTCAATTCAATAATTGGGCATTTCACTAGCTAACATTGAAGATATTTTGATCTAGTTATATGTATATCAAAAATTTGCTAAGTTAAATTCTCGTAAAAATGATCTCGATCAGGGCAGAAGTTTGAGGATGAATCACATCAAAGAATTGAGGTTCAGAGTGATAATACGAGCATCTGAAAAAGTTGAGCTGTCAACATTAGTGAAGGATCACATGTGACAGCCTGTCACTATCTGGTTAAGTACACAAGTCACGGGTTCATTCCCTCAACCTATAAAAGGGGATTGAAGAGCTCAAAGAATAGTGTTGTTGAACGAGAGATTGAATGCATAAGTGTGCAAAACCATTTGGAATTCAAAACTGTTCAAGTGAGCTGAATTAAAGAACAGGAAGAAGAGGGTTCACTAGTCTGCACTGAAAAACAGAAGCTACAGCAGCGTCCAATGAGGGATCTATGCAAAGGATCTAGGTTCTTCGTCTTTAATAAGTTAGCTAGCTTGTAAAGGGGTTGTCTTGTAAGCCAAAAAGAAGAAGATAGTGAACTCACCTCTTGGATTGACTAAACTTATCGGCAAGGAAAGACTGGACTAATCTCTAAATAATCAAATGATAACAAGTGTTTGAACCAGTATAAATCATGTGTTCTTTATTTGTTTTTTATTGTTTTGAGCTATTAGAACTATTAGGAATCAATCACAACAACAAATAGAGACAAACTCTTAAAGTTTAAGTCTCTTCTACAGACCACCTTATTACTCTACAAAGAACATCAGTGTATTGAAATTCATCATTCCGCTGCACTACACTGAAAAATTTTAATACAACGTATTTACCTCCTTCTACGTTATACCTGTGGATGTTACAAATGAGCACATGGTCTGATGTATTAGTCCCTTTATAAAATATCACTTCTATGAGAAATACACTAAGTCACATATCGTCACTAGGGGTGAGGAAAAATACCCAAACTTCGAGTTATCGAATCGAAGCGAACCAAATTATATCTTCAATGTGCTTTTCTGTGCTCTCATCCACAACTGCTCTCAATGTGCTTTTTGGTGCTTCATGAGTGTCGTTCTCCTCAGAGTTTCTCTTCCCACTTACAACAAAAAATTCTTCTTGCACTAAGTCCATTAGGGACGGATTCCTGCTTATTCTAGTACATGGTGACTTTTTTCCACTTGAAAATCCCCGGCTCAGCTCAATAAACATTTTTAGCCCATCGTTATTTTCCTTAAGTGGTGTTCTCTCAAACCCTTGTAACTCGTTATTGTCTTTCTATGTGCACCATATCAGATATGTCTTAATATGGTCATTTAATCCCTTCCTTCCAATTACGAACCCATAAATCATGACTTGTTTCAACGGGTTTGAACTAAGTAGTCAATATTTTTTGCAATTAATACAGACAAGTAAACTATGCAGCGGGACAAACAATGGGATCGATACCAATGTTAAACCTAGACAATCAATTTCTATAATCTTAACAGAACTAAGTGAAGTTTCTAATCTATTATCTATTGACAGTCTAATAAAATCGAATCCAATTTAAATTCATAGATTAATTCAGTTAGTTAGTCGAATGTGTTTGAATCTTATGCTATGAGAAATTGTCAAAATAAGAATTCAAAGCATAAAGTAAATGTACAACAAGATTTATATTAGTATTCTTGTAGTTAACAGTTTGTTAACAAGAGTAATACAATCCCCCATAGAGTATTTGAAACTCTTGCACTATTTTTCCATAATACACACAGTTTCCTCCCGTTTATAATCTTAACTCTAGGAAAGCAAACCACATAGTTGAACCTATGTTAGGTCCAAAGATTCAACCTAGATGGGAGAGGGGGGTGAATAGGTTGATTCAAAATTTAATAATTTTGAACACTACTATTCTATGCAGACTTCTAACGTAGTCTGCAGCAGAGACTAAGTAGTCCGCAGCAGAGACTCAAACTTTATAAGTTTGTCTCTATTTGGCAGTAGTTATCAATTTCTAACAGTTCTAAATATATCATGTAATAAGAGCAAGGAAAGGACATAATATTTATACTAACTCATACACTCGTTATCAATTGATAAACGAGAGCTTAGTCCGGTATTTCCTTGGTGACAAGTTTAGTCAAGCCAAGAGGTGAGTTTACTATCTTTTTGTTTGTGGCTTACAAGATAACCTCTTTTTACAAGGTAGCTAACTTGTACAAAAGATGAAGAACCCGGATCTTTTCACGCATCCAACAACTAGACTCTGCTGTAAGTTTTGTTCTTCTATGCAGACTAGTGAACTCTCTTCAGTGTTCTTCTCGATTCAGCTCACTTGAGTAATGTTTGAATCTCTGATTATTTTTATACACTTGCTTTTCAATCACTCATCTAATAGCCTTACTCACTGAGCCTCAACGATCTCCTTTTATAGGGTGAGGGAATGAACCCGTGACTGTGTATTGTATTTGATGTGATAGCTTATCCCATGTATGCTTCCACTGATGTTGACAGCTCACCTACTTCAGATCTTCGTATTGTCACCTTCTGAACCTCAATTCTTTGATTTGACTGAACCTCAAACTTTCGACCCAAACCCGAGCAAACATCTCTGATGCACTCCAATCTGTCGCACCTTAGTCTGTAATCAGTATTGTGAGACCTCGTATGGACCCAGCCCCTGCTGTAGCCTTGTCTACACTCATATCTGATGCACTTCATGCATTACTATGTTGGTCCTCGTTTACAAGTTCAAATTTAGATCCGGGAGCATTTTCCGTTTTTTTTTCTCATGTATGTCTTAGCTGCTTAGGCAAAATCCTTCGTGGTATTCTAAATTTGGTAGCCCACACAATGCTCTTCATCTGCGCCGTCTACTCTCCAGCATCAGACCTAGACTGCAGCTGCCTACTTGATTTCTAGCCTAAGCACACTAGCTACATCATGGCAAAGACTCCTAAGTTTTGTTCATCAATTTCTATACAAGTGGAGGGATTGTACATTCCTATCAATCTCCTCCTAAATTGATGCTAACAAAACTTCTAAGTCAACAAGTTAACTACTTATCTTACATCTTAATTACATTGTTTTGAAACAAACTTGAAACAAAAGAGTAGTAGAGAAACTTATCTTTGCCTATGATGCTCACTTCCTTCGTTGCGCTTGTGCTAATATTCTTTTGTTGTTCCTCTGCTACGCTTATGAGGTTGTTCCTCTGATGCTATGTGATGTCTTCTTCTTTTCTTATGGGGCTGCACCCCCTGAATTATGTGTCTTAAGGTCTGTTCCTGTTGATGCTTAGACCTTTCTTGCAGACCTTTCCCCCTCTGCTTCAGCTGTTTGTCTTCATTTAAGATATTTTGTAGTTTTGACCTTTATTGCAGACTTCTCCTCGTGTATTGTAGCTTTCTCTCGAGTCTTCTTCTCCCCCTTTTTGTTAGCATTAAGGGAAGTTGTAAGGGTTTCAAGGGCAATTCTGATGGCTCTCAGTTCAAAGGACGTGGCCTGCTAAGCAATAATGGCCTTGGATATTTGTAGTCGAAGATTGGTTTCCAGCAGTCCTAATCTTGTGTCATTGTTGCGAATATGATCGGTAAGCTGCTGTTGAGTGGCTTGTAAGGCACTTTAAATTTTCCAAAGATTAGCAAAGTGTTGTCCCCTAAATTTATTGAGATTGGACTAGCTAAGTTTGTATTACTGAAGGTTCATGGCATTGGCTCTTTGCATTTGGTCTATGAGTCCTACTGCCAAGTTGGAGAGTTTTGTATGAAATTCTTCAAAGCTTTTTATCCTTGTTTTCTTTTCATCTTCCAAGTCTGCTGTAATTGGTTGCAGGCTGTTGAGAAGGTCATGGAACGCATCATATTGGAAAGTCGGTTGCAGGTGATTCTGTTGCTTGATCCTCAGCTGGAGGTGATTCTGCTTCTTGAACCTCAACTATAAGTGATTCTGCTGCTTGTGCCTTTGCTGAAGCCTTTGCTACTGCTTCTTCTTTAGATGACTCTGTTGCTGGTTCTGCTGTTGGTTCTTCTGCAACAGACTATTCTTCAGCTGATTTCTCATGAACTCCTTCTTCAGCCACTTGATCAATAATATCATCATCATCATCATGAGTCTCAGAGTGTGGTAAATCATTATCACCATCATCTCCTGAAGGTTGTGTTCTTCCAAACATTGGTATGGAGAGATAATCATAGATTTCCAGTGTTCTAGCCCAAACATGCTTGTCTACCAATCTCTTCAGCTCAATCTCCACTTCAGGAGAATACACAAATTTGATATGCTGTAATTGTGCCTTTTTGTGCCTCATAGTCTTTAGCGTTGAGTCCTTGAATTCAAGACCTCCACTGAATAAGATGTATGGCTCAGTGCGTCTTTTCTTCTTAAAAGCCTTCATCTTTTGAACTTGAACTAGTTGATGGATTTCTTCTTCTCTTATTCCATCAACTATTCCAATTTCTATCTTTGATCCATCTGGATTTATTCTTTATCATGTAGTTGGTCCTGATGGGAACAGCTTTGGCCTGGCAGACCTTGATATCCTTTTAACTGGAAGCTTGTGCTGCTTGATAAATTCTTGAATCTTTCCTTCTTTCTGTGCCTTCCTTAGTATTTCTTCTTTCGTTGATTTTCCGAGTAATTCATTAGTTCTAGTTTTGTGTTCTTGAACCCTTTCCTGTATAACTTGGGCTGTCTACAGAGCTTTAACAATCTCCTTCTTTTCTGGAGACTGTGTGACTTCAGTTGTTGTTGTTGTGGCCTAAGCCTCTGTTGCAATTTCCAGACGATCTTCTTTAATCATAGATGAATCTATTCCAATACTGGAAATTGGAAGGATTACTATTGTTGAGGTATCAGTTACAGCAGACCTGATTATTACTCCACTTGCAGTAGGGGTGGGTTGAGATGACCTAGTATGCACTATCCTGAGTTTGGCTTCAATAGCCTTTATCTATTTCCTAGTGTATCCTTGTACGCTGAGCTCCTGTCTCAACTGAGCTTGTGGTCCTTCCCTCATCTCTTGATAGCTTCTTTGTGCTTTCAAGAATAGATTTTTAAGATTTTGGACGGTACTAGCCTTCAAATACTTCAGTGCCACATTCGCATCATGAAGTGCCGCAAGTTCTGGTTCCTTTGGTGGCATGATTTTTGAGGACGAGCCCTCAATTGGTTGTCTAGTATGCTCCTCTATAGGTACAGACTGTGCTTCCACCTCCATCCCAGTCGGCTCTACAGTAGGATGGCCAGATGTTGTTTCCTCATCTTATATCTGCAGAACTAGTCTTCTTCTGGTCTTCTTTGGTTGCTTCATTTTGGTTGGTTGTGGTTTGTTGATTAGTACCTTCATAACTTTCTCAGTCTTCTTCGGAGGGTGGTCTGTTGCTTTTCCACTAGTCTGCACTGCTGTTGCCTTTGGAGGGTGGTCTGCAACCTTTGCACTTGTCTGCACTATTGCTGTCTTTTTTGTGAATTCGATAGGTTTCTTGTCTATCTTCCTTACGTCTATTTGCTTGACCACAGTCCATGGCATTTTTTTCCTTTTCAGATAGCTTCAGCTTTCCTTTTAGAATGATGCTGATTATTCTTCCAAACAGAGGCTGTTTTGCTGCCACAGCCTAGTTGATACATGAGCAATCTTGACCAGTTGACCTTTTACTTTGTGAGAATTGCACACATAATCTCATGTTGATCAGATGTGATATGATCCTTGGAGAACTCTCTGGACAATATAACTTTCTTCACAACATTTGCGAGCTCCTTCTGCTCCTTAGTCTTCTTCTGGTCTCCTTTGGTTGCTTCATTTTGGCTTGTTGTTGTTTGATGATTAGTACCTTCTTGACTTTCTTAGTCTTCTTCGGAGGGTGGTCTGTAGCTTTTCCACTGGTCTGCACTACTGCTGCCTTTGTGGGGTGGTCTGCAACCTTTGCACTTGTCTGCACTACTGTTGTCTTTTTTGTGAATCCGATAGGCTGCTTGCCTATCTTCCTTACATCTATTTGCTTAGCCACAGTTCATGGCCTTTCTTCCTTTTCAGATAGCTTCAGCTTTCCTTTTAGAATTATGTTGATTATTCTTCCAAACAGAGGCTGTTTTGCTGCCAAACAGATGCCTTCCCTTTGTCTTTCTTGACTCAACATAGCATATCTTCCATATGCCACTACGGAAGGTGGGATGGTTCTTGGTCCTTCATTTGAGAGTTTGAAGTACTGTCCAAAGTCATTTAGACCTATGTAGATCCCAATTTTCTTTCTTGCTGAGAATCACGTGATCAGTTGAAGGTCGTCTGCAACTTTTGCTTTCTCGATGAAATTTTATACTTCTTCATTGTAGATTTTACCGGTTCTTTCATATAAATACTTGAGACCATCATCTTGGATTAGTTCAGATATTTCCTTTACCTCTTCGGATTCATTTCGCACGGTCTCGAAATCGAGCATCGCTCCTGTCTGTAACTCCGTTTTTTTGGTTGGGCTTATTTGCTCATGAGATTTGGGACTCTTTTGAGGAGTGTTTGACTGAGTTTTGCCCATTTTTCAATAAGATTGAGAGAATTTTTGAGTTATGAGATTGAATTTGAGAGAATTTTGCTAACATAGGGTTTTGTAGTTTCGTGCAGTAGAGTGTAAGAATGAGAGAATTTGATAAGAATGAGTAATTCCTCCAATTGTATAGAGGATTGAAAGGCAATTCCTCCAGTTTAGTTCAGAATGAAGCTCTTAGATATATGCTGTTGAATAAGGATTGAAAGACAAGCGTGCAAAACCAATCAACATTCAAAGATTACTTAAGAGAACTGAATTGTGAAAAAAAGAGTTCACTAGTCTGCAAGAAGAACAGTCTTTGCAGCAGAGTTCAGATTACTGAATATGTGTGAAGATCGTGGGTCTTTATCTTTTCTGTAAGTTGTCAAGCTTGTAAAAAGAAGCTGTCTGGTATGCTAAAAACAAGAAGATAGTGATACTCACCTCTTGCTTGACTACAATGGTCACCAAGGGAAAACTGGACTAAGATCGTGGGTCTTTATCTTTTCTGCAAGTTGTCAAGCTTGTAAAAAGGAGCTGTCTGGTATGCTAAAAACAAGAAGATAGTGATACTCACCTCTTGCTTGACTACACTGGTCACCAAAAGAAAACTGGACTAAGCTCTTGTCTATCAATTGATAACAAGTGTCTGAACCAGTATAAATAGTGTGTCTCTTTATTTGCTTTCATTGCTTGATATTTAGAACTGTTAGAAATCAACCTTCACGGCCAAACAAAGACAAATTCCAAGAATTGAAATCTCTATAGTAGACCTCAACTATTACCTGCAGACTGCCCAAGTAATCTGCATAGAATAGTGGTATGCAAAATCATAATCCGCTGTATAAAATTGTTAAAATTTGAATTAACCTATTCACCCCCCTCTAGGTTATATCTCGGACCTTATAGAATTAGAGAGAGAATGAGAAACTAAAGGTATTTTTCTAATTGAGAAAATTTTAGATTTTATACCCTTTGAAAAATATAACCGTTGCTAGTTTTAACTAGCCGTTATGTAGTTTCAACCATTGATTTGACCGTTGCGTGATGCTAGGCAATAAGTTTTTTAAACGTTATTTTTTTCCCCCAAAAATAGAGATGTAGTATAGCAAGAGTATCTCTAGTTTGCATTCCTCATGTGCAGCAAGCAGTAGAGTAAATTAATACTAGTTTGTATTCTACATGTGCAGTAGAGGAGTAGAGCATTTTGGTCAATTTATTGTTTTAAATCAAGTATACCTATTTCATCACGAAATTGAATAAATTTGCTGTCATCGAGAGGCTTTGTAAAAATATCTACAATTTGTTTTTACATTGGAATATATTCCAATTTAATGTGACCTTTTTGCACATAATCTCTGATAAACTGATATTTGACATCGATGTGCTTGGTTCTTGCATGAAAAACTGGATTTTTTGAAATTGTCATTACAGACATGTTGTCACAAAATATTGAGGTTTCAGAGAATATCATATCATAGTCTACAAGCTGTGATCTCATTCATAGTATTTGTCCAGCACAACTTCCTACAGCTATGTATTCTACTTCTATACTAGATATTGACACAATGGTCTACTTCTTGCTTAACAATGAGATCAGTCTTGCACCAAGGAATTGGCATGATCCATTAATGTTTTTCCTGTCAATTCTACAACCTGCAAAATCTACATCTCAGAAACCTGTTAGTGTGAAATCTGATTCCCTAAGAAACCATACACCAAGGTTTGGATCAGATCGATACCTTGCATAAACGCAGACTGAGTATTGGGTGTCTCTTCTGCTTGCAATAAGGTATAATAATAGGCTCATTACTTCTCTATACATGGTTTGACTTATTTTCTTTCCATTTTCATCTTTATCTATTTTTATTGATGTACTCATATGGGTTTTCATATGGCTTGTACTTTTTAAACCATACTTTTTGATTATGTTCTTTAGGTATTTAGATTGATTCAAGAAGATCACACTTTCTAATTGTTGTACCTGGAGTCCTAGAAAGTATTTTAATTCCCCTATTAAGCTCATTTGAAATTTAGATTTCATTAGTTTAGCAAATCGCTCACAAAGTTTATCATTAGTGCAATCAATTATAATATCATCAACATAAATTTACTCTAACAATATATGTTTTTTCTTCTTTTTAAGGAATAAGGTGGTATCTACCTTTCCTTTCTTAAATTTATTTTCACATAGAAAGGTTGAGAGAGTTTTATACCATGCCCTCAGAGCGTGTTTTAGTCCATATAATGCCTTGTCTAACATGTATACATGTCCTAGATGTTCAAAGTCTTCCAAACCAGGAGGTTGTTCAACATATACTTCTTCTTACAGCTTTCCATTTAGAAAGACACTCTTTACATACATCTAATAGACTTTGAATCCTTTATATACAGCATAGGAAAGGAACATCCTTATGGCTTCTAGTCTTGCAATAGGGGGAAAGGTTTCATCAAAATCAATTCCCTCTTCTTGTGAGTATCCTTTTGTAACTAACCTAACTTTGTTTCTGATGACTATTCCATTTTCATTAGTTATGTTTCTGAATATCCATTAATGTAAAAAACTGGATAATTTCTGGGTCTTGGTGTTAGATACCATACTTTATTTCTTTGAAATTCATTCAGTTCTTCTTGCATGGCATCAACCTAGTTTGGATCACTTAATGCTTCATTTGTTGTCTTTGATTCTATTTCTGATATGAAGCAAGCAGATATGCATTTTGTGGTAGTTGTCCTCCTAGTCTGCACAGGTGCATCTTTGTATCCAATGATGTCTTCCTGTGTATATGCCTTGATCTATCATCCCTTGTCTTATTCATCAGTTGTTTGTTCCAATTCTTGTTGCATGATTGATTGTTCTGGCTCTTCTGCATTATGATTTTCTTCAAAGTGTGCAGATGACTCATCCTTTACTCCAGTTTCAATACTCTCGTCTGCATCCTTTTCATCATCTATGCATGTACGTTCCTGATTAAAAACATTAGCATCACGTATTGATATTTTAGATTCATCAAAGAATATATGAACTGACTCCTCAACTGTTTATATTCTCGTATTGTCTACCCTAAAGGTTTAACTGACTGTGGAGTATCCTAAGAAAGTTCCCAAGTCTGTCTTAGGATCAAATTTCCCTAGATAAGTTTTATCATTGTTACGTATATAACATTTACATCCAAAGACATGAAAATATTTTACACTTGGTGTCTTTACTTTCCACAATTCGTAGGGGGTCTTTTTCGACAGTTTGTGTATAATGCATCAATTTTGGATGTAGCATGCAGTGTTTACTGCTTTTTTCCAGAAAATTTTAAGTAAGTTTGCATCAGCAAGCATTGTCCTAATTTCTTCTATAAGTGTTCTATTTTTTCCTTTCTGCTACACCATTTTGTTGAGGTGTTCTAGGTGCTAAGGAGTTATGTTTTATTCCGTGATCATTGTAGTAGTTACCTATTCCTCTTTGATCAAATTCAGTACTATGATCACTTTAATTGTGATTACCTCAATTCCTTTCTCATTTTGAATTTTTGTCTTAGAAATCTAGTTAGCAGACTGCAAGTTTCACACTTTTTATGTAGGAATATTACCCATGTGTATCTTGAGTAGTCATATACTATAACTAGAGTATACTTCTTTCTGCTTAATCTTTCTACCTCAAGTGGACCATAAAGATCAATATATAATAATTCCAGAATTCTATTTGATTCTGATGAATTTAGAGGTCTGTATAGTTTGCTCTAGTCTGCTTTCCTTCTTGACATGGTCTGCATAGTTTATCCTTTTTAAACTTTACTTGTGGAAGACCTCTCACTAGATTTTCTGAGGATAATCTGGCTATAGTTTTAAAGTTGAGGCGAGCTAATCTTTTATGCCATAGCTAGTTTGTGTCTTCAGCGCCTTTTGTGCAAAAATATGTTACTTGTTCTGACTGTGATGAGTTAAAATCTACTGCATAGATGTTTCCTTTTCTGATTCCTACTAATTTGATTTCTTGTGTGATTTTGTCTCTTACTTGACATGAATTTTGAGTAAATGAGACATCATAATTTTTATCATGCAGCTGACTAATGGATAGCAAGTTATGTTCTAACCTTTGACATAAGCAACATCTCTAAAGATTAAGGAACATGTACCAAGGGTTCCATAACCTTTAGTTTTACTTGTCTTTCCTCCTCCAAAAATGATTAGCGGTCCTTGTTCCTTTTTGTAGTCTTTAAGGATGCTTTTGTTTCCTATCATGTGTGTCCTGAGCATCAACTGTCAAGATACCATATTCCGCCTTGTTTTTCTTGTATTAAAACATAGAGAGCTTCGTATGTGGTACCCACTCATATGGGTCCTCATTTGTTAGTCTTTGGAATCCACACTTGAATTATTTTCTTGTGAATTCCAACATTCAAAGGACTTGAGGCCAAGCTTACCACAGGTGTAACAGTAGGCCTTTGGTCTTACAGCTCTGAGTGATCTTCTTGAGTTTCTCCACCTTGTCTGATGTATTTGGCATGAGCAGATATGCCTCAAGTGTGGCCTTCTCCATGTTGTTTTGGAGATGTTGTTCCGCATTGAGTAGTTAGGTGCATACTGAACTTCATAAGGCCATTCATTGATCCGTTTCTTAGGATTTCTGGCCTTCTGTACCTTATGGTACTCTTCATCAATTGATGGTCTACTTTTAACCCTCTGGATTTGAGCAGTAGAGATCTTACTCTTCTGTACTAACTGTGCAGTAGAGCTTTTGCTCTTCTATACTCTTTTAACAACAGAGGCATTATCCTTCTGTAAGATTTTTACAGAGGTTTGCCCTACCTTTTCGTTTACTTTCAGATATGAACTATTATTTAACCGGTAAATTATAGCCTAACCCTGGTTTATCATGCGAGCCTTGACCCATACTATGTATTTTCTAAAACGCAGGGTTTTTTCGTTCCATGTATCTACTTGCTTTTGAAACTCAGTATTTCTCAACGTGAGTGTTTCCACTACTGTATTGAGAAGCTTCACTTTTTCACTTGATTCCTTTAGCTCATCTTGAGCTTTGACTAGGCTACTATTGGTTTCTTTATATGCTTGATTGTATTTCTCTTTGAGATTTGCAATTAGCTCAAGATTTTCTTTATTTTCCCTTGAGAGGGAAATAAAGCTTTCAAAGGTTTCTTGAAGTGTTTTCTTCAATTCCTCTAGGGTGTCGTTTGAGTTAGAAAAGTCAAATACCTGTTGCTTTCATTATTTCTTGACATGAGACAGAGCTGAGCATTTGAGATTGTTTCTTCATCATCAGAGTCTGTCTCACTCCATGTCTTTGCAGCATAGACTTTGCCCTTTTCTTTTCTTCCAGGATTCCCTTTGTGGTAATCCTTCTTGTACTTCTATGCAGACGATTCTTGTCTGGGTCGTCTGCATTGTGTAGCAAAGTGTACTGACTTGCTATAGTTGTAGCAGATATCCTTCTCTGCTTCTTTCATCTTTGAGGGGAAGTTCTCCTCGAAGTTTTTCTTTTTTGAATAGCTTTCTAAACTTTTTCCCTATCAATGCAAGTTCTTCTGATAGTACCTGTTCACTTGCAGACTAGGTGTCACTGGTCTCTTCTTCTGCCATTGACCTCAGAATTTTCTCTGAGCCTTGAAGGCTAGAGTTTTCTTCCTTGCTTCATTAATTTTCCTCTTCTACTCAACTTCCAGATTGTATATATGCAATACACCATATAGTTGAGCTAAGGACATCTTGGCTAGGTCTCTAGATTCAATTATTTCCGTGGTTTTTGTACTCCAAGCCTCACCAAGTGATATCATGAACTTTAGGTTGACTTCTTTATTATCAAAAGTCTTCCCCAAAGTCTTGAGATTATTTATGAGTATATTGAACCTTTCATAGAAGCTGACTAGGTTCTCATCAGATCTCATTAAGACCCAATCATACTGCTGCATCAGAACATCTTTCTTATTTTCTCTGATTTAATTGGTTCCTTTATTTCTGAGCAGCAGAGCATCCCATGCTTCTTTTGAAGTGGTGGTGTGAACCACTATCTTAAACATATCATCGTCCAAAGGTTTGAATATCTGATTTCTTGCTTTTCTTTCCACCAGTACCAGATCCCAATCCTCCCTTGTCCAAAGTGACTTTGGCTTCTTTACTTCATTGCTTGCATCAATTGGATCTGCCATCATTGGTATGTACGGTCCATCAGTGATAATGTCTTGCATCCTTTCATCTATGGAATCCAAGTGTGCAAACATCCTCAACTTCCAATGATTGAACTTGTCGAACGAACATGTTGATGGCTTTCCGCTGTTGGGACATTTAGGTAGCCTTGGTGGAGCCATATTTTCTTTGCAAAAACAAACTGTTAGTAACTTCTTTGCAGAATAAAAGAATGACCTTTTCATCTATGAAATCCAAGTGTGCAAGCATCCTCAACTTCCAATGATTGAACTTGTCGAAGGAACATGTTGGTGGCTCTCCACTGTTGGGACATTTAGGTAGCTTTGGTAGAGCCATATTTTCTTTGCAAAAACAAACTGTTAGTAACTTCTTTGCAGAATAAAAGAATGACCTTTTCTTTCCAAAACTGTTAGGTCTGGAAAGTCGGGCTTTGATACCAATTGTTAGGTCCAAAGATTTAACCTAGAGGGGGGAGTGAATAGGTTGATTCAAAATATTTGCTTTTGTGTTACGGATTTAATAATTTTGAACACTACTGTCCTATGCAGACTACTGAGGTAGTCTGCAACAGAGACTCCATAGTGTGCAATAGAGACTCAAACTTTATAGGTTTGTCTCTGTCTGGCTGTAGTTATCAATGTCTAACAATTCTAAAAATATCATGTAATGAAAGCAAGTAAAGAACATAATATTTGTACTAGTTCAGACACTCGTTATCGATTGATAAACGAGAGCTTAGTCCAGTCTTCCCTTGGTAACCAGTTTAATCAAGTCAAGAGGTGAGTTCACCATCTTCTTGTTTGTGGCTTACAATAGAACCTCTTTTTACAAGATAGCTAACTTGTACAAAAGATGAAGAACTCAAATCTTTACATAGATCCAATAACTGGACTCTACTGTAAGTTTTGTTCATCTATGCAGACTAGTGAACTCTATTTACTGTTCTTCTCGATTCACCTCACTTGAGTAATCTTTGAATCTCTGATTATTTTTGCACAGTTGCTTTTCAATCACTCATCCAATAACCTTACTCATTGAGCCTTAAAGATCTCCTTTTATAGGCTGAGGGAATGAACCCTTGATTGTGTACAGCATCTGATGTTGACAGCTCACCTACTTCAAATCTTCGTACTGTTACCTTCTGAACCTCATACCTTTGACCACAACCTCAGCAACCATCTTTGCTGCACTCCAGTCTACTGCACCTTAGTCTATGCTCAGTACTGTGAGACCTCGTCTATACTCAGTCCCTGCTGCAACCTTGTCTGCACTCAGATCTGATGCACTTCATGCATTGTTATGCTGATCCTCGTCTGCAAGTCCAATCCTTGATCTTGATGCATTTGCAGGTCTTTTGTTGCACATGCATGTCTTAGGTGCTTAGTCAAAATTCTTTGTGATAGTCTGCATCTGGTGGCCTACATAATGCTCTTCATCTGCTACCGTTTGCTCTTCAGTATCAGACCTAAACTGCAGCTACCTACTTGACTTTTAACCTAAGCACACTAATTACATCATGGCTAATACTCCTAATTTTTGTTCATCAATTTCTATACAAACGGAAGGATTGCACATTCCTAACCTACCCTAAGGTTACAACCCAGCTCTACAGGTCTAACTCTAGACTTGCTACAAACCCTTAATTTTATCCCAAACTACCTACTTATCCCAGCATGGGATCAGTCCTATTTATAGACTTCGTCAATCGAATAAAAGATTTGATCTAACCCAACGACAATCACAACAATCAAAATATATCTAAGAGCACACAAAGGTTTAGAATTCACCTCATGTTTTCATTAGAAATCAGAATACGAAACCTTTTCAAACCAACATCAAAACTAACACTTGTTCGCTTTGATGTCTGAAATCGCCTTACTTGCAAATCTGTTTGTGTGTGCTTAGGGTTTCAAAACAAGAGAGTTATCAATAAATAATCAGTGGTAGTGGATACAGGTCATGCAAAATTTCCTCCATGAATATGTGTTAGTGGAGGGTTGATTTGTTACATAAACCCCACAAAAATAGGAACAAACACAAGGTCACTTTCCACAACGATGAAGACCACGTAATATGATTCAAAACAAGTACAAATACATTTTAAACCCTTGACTCATCAGGAAATATGTAAAGCACATTTTTTATGAATTTGACCCATACTTGAACCAGTCAAGACAGCTCTTGAAAATTCAATGTTAATGGGACTAGTCATATTATCAAAATCAGAACAGTAAAAAATTTTCAAAACCTTTTTTGACTTTGGTGCTTCTAAATACTTAAGAAATGCAGGATTATTATACCAATTATTTGGGCTACACATATGTATTACATTAGGACTTATTGTAGCTCCAAATGGTTTCACATGCTAGATATGTTCCAAACAGCTCACTTGGAACTTGATTCTTTAATCTCCACCATCTAAAGACTTTGAATCATCCATGTGAAATGTCCTATGCATGAGTGTACTTGTTCATGGACCTGCAATACTCACGCAAAACACATCAAGGCAATTTATGAGAAATAAAGTTCTTTTTAAAAAGAAAATTCCGAAAAATTTCACTTTGGTCAACCGAATACCCCGCAAATCCAGAAGACTTTTTAAATCGCATTTCGTTGACAGATTCACCACCACAAAGTAGCTCGATACTCAACAGGGTTTAATTCCTTAACCTTTTCTATTATTGAAGGAGTTAGTTGAGTTGTTTATTATGTGGCATGAGGGTGACCTCCTTGTGAGAAACAAAGTTTGTTATCATCAAAACTAAGAAAAACTAATATAGACATGAAAGTCCAACATTAACCTTGAGAGGCATTGCTCGCAACCACGTTCCATACTATAGCTCTTGTCGTCGAATCCGATCATTATTTGTCACCCACACCAACTTCAAATTGCATTTTGACACTCAACACTTTTATGTCCAATTATGTCACATTGAAAGTAAAAATTTGACAATCACTCGTAATGAAAGGACATCCATTACAATCATTCCCCTGAACCTTGAAGATCATATCACGCATTAATGGTTTATTGATGTTAATGGCAACCTTCGATCCGAGTTTTGAGCCATTTTCCCTACCCTTCCCATCTACCTTCATGTCCATGACCAGATATTTTCTTCCATCATTAATATTTTCTCCCACCGCTTTCGCTATTCGTTCATATAGTCCTCCTAGCGGGAGATTTTCACATTAGATCCATATTGGAACCATGTCAAAAACATATTTCGAGATGTGAAGTGAAACCACATGGTAAGTTAGCACCATAAGGTGGTTCTCATAGTGTCACAGACCATCGTTCAACACCCGTTCTTTATCTTGTGTGTTCTTAAACCGAAGGATGAAAACATTGGTTCCCATGGCTTTGGAATCAACTACACCCTTCACCACCCCATGTACGAACAACCGAGGACTTAAGCTCCTCAATTGAGATGTCACGTTGAAGAACCAAGAGATCAATTTACTTGGATAAAGGGACCTAAAGTTTTTGTTGATCGAGATCATATAAAGATTGTTGAATTCTATACAAGTCATTTTTGATAGGCTAGTTGATTCCGATAGAGCATTTGCATTACATTATGTTAAAAAAAAAAAAAGATTCGGTAAAAGAAAAGAAATGATAGATATGATAAAACAATTAAAAAAATATTTGAAAAATATATTGAAATGTATATTAAACTATAAAAATTACAACGTGACATAAAAAAATTCGATAAAATTAACATATAATTATAACATTCTTTATTTTTAGATGTCAATTTTGTATATAATGAAAGGTGAAAAACAGAGAGGAAAAATTAGAGATTTTATCAAGGATGGTGGACGGATAGACACCTGAATCTCACGTAAGTCTCCATTCGCTATCCACATGGATATCTCAATTATCCCGTCGCTACTAATTCAAACCATGGATCCTGAGTTTATACCGATTGTAAACAAAATAATACAAGCATAACAGGACAATGCATGCTTCCAGCAAAAGGAATCGAAACCACGCACAATAACCATCAAAGGTGAAAGCATAGCCTAAATTGATGAAACAGCAACCTGGCTCAAACTTTACCTTATGAGAAAGACTACACAAGAAACCTGAATTGCCACTGCTCGACAGTTGCCGCATGGTTCAAAGCAGTTAGCAGTGTGATGTTAGACATTGTAGATGCACAAGACCCATGTAGAAGGAAATAGCTACAGGCACATATGGAGAAACGAATTGAAGTATAAGAGCCTGAGCACACCACCTTCAGATCAACAAAGAGGAAACAAAAAAGCTTGTTTCTCCTTTCCATTGATTCTCCAATCAACAAAGAATTTTTCCGGATGAGGAGAAGTGAAGAGAAGGATACAATGAAAGAAGCAAATTCTGGGTGATGGTGGTGTTTCAATGACCAAGGATACACCTCTAGGCTTTATGGTTCTTTGCCAGTTCTTCGACGTCCAACTCCACTTCGAGCACTGGTGAATCCTTTTTCATACTTACGGAACTGGAAAGAGGAGAAAAAGAGTGAGGAATCACAATGGCGGTAATGCAACACGGATGAGTCTGAACTTGGAATACATGGAGGTTCAGTTTAGCCAGCTCACCTGTTGCGAATGGGTCCATGGTCGACGGCTGTTCTCAGGCAATATATTGCTCGTCCAACTATACTTGACATCAGCACAGGACCAAAGCTTCGACTGTCCTTGGCTTCCTACAGAAACCAAAAGAAAAGACCAAGTTCATGAAAAACATCAGAAAACCTTCCTGAAATAAAGTAGAAAGAAGCAGGATGAACCACCAAGGTAAGAGACATCATTTAGCCTACAAAAACAGGTAGTGCTCCGAAGTTTGGGTAATGGAATGTGCTTGAGCTTATTCGTCGGCATAGCTCAGATTTATCTCTCTACTAGCCTGTGCGTTGAGCATACATCTGATGACGGGACTCCTGTTGCAGAATATGATACTCATGCTGTGAGTCGAGGTACCCTTGTAGTTCTGTTGATGCTCTGTTGCACCATTAACTATGAAGTTATACATTGGCGTGACAGTCTAGCTTTACAGGATATTAATCATCCTATATGTGCTTTTTCGCATTTGGTAGATTGCTCCAAAAGTTGAACGGGATGCCACATTACATGCATTATTTGATGCCTTATTATATTGCTCTTCCTAGCCTATGTTGTCCATCAAGATTGTTCTAGCATGGATAAAAAAATGAAGCAAGCTCACCCAAGCTAGAAAATTATGACACAATCTTCTCAGTCCAGACTACAGACAGGAGGCCGTTTGGCGTAAAATTCAGAGGTTTATTTATTTATTTATTTATTTTTTTGGCATATTGCCCAAACAGTGAGTGACTGACCTACATCTAGCTTCTGAATATTAAGCAGTCTTGAGCCCAATCCCTGTTTATAAGTGCGGATGACATGGAAATGGACACTGGAAGAAAGCAAAGGTCCTTCATCACCAAATGTTTAGTTCCACGAGTCTATTTTAAAGAGAGGCTGGGAGGGGGCATAAGTAGAAGATTTGTTTTTTGGTGTGGATTATGCATCTTTTTATGTCAACTCAAGATCAATGCAAGCAAAGCCCATGGGATACGGAGAATGCATGGGAATACATGCGTACATACCTAAAGCATATTGAAAACTGAATCTTAGGCATTATGATGAAAAATGATTCAAGAAATTGAAGTTACCTTAGGCTTCAAATTTTCATTATCTGATAACACCCAGCACTGATCCTCTTCGAGTATGAAGGGCTCGTCTTTTTCATCAGTAGATAGCATTTCATATCCTTCAACAGCCGCCAGTCTTCTGACCATATAGTCATTTGGTTTTTCAGGATCCTTCAAGACCACGACATCCCCAACGAAGACACGGCTGCGATGATTTAACTCGATATCAGACTCCATGGCAAAAGACCAGGAAAGGAAAGAAACAAAAGGAATAACAAGATAATAAGATATGCAAGTGAGACTCTTACTTGTTCCCCACCAATAAAATATGCATACAATTTGGTAATAAACGTAGAAAAGAGTTATGTTTTAAAGATCATATCTGTTTCGCATACAAAAAGTGACCAAACTTGTGAGCTGATAGCATCCATCCTTTTCAGGGGGCCTCTAGTAAGGTGATAATAAGAAAAGCACAAGGCCAATACAGCTTCCAGGCCACCACTACATTTTCTGATACCCTACCTCTAGCAGATTTTGGTCTGATTTGGATCAATCAATGTAGTATTCTATCTGTTCTCTTATTAACAGATATTGCATACTTAACAAGGACAAAAGAAGGTTTCTACACAAAGGCAAGGTAGTAAGCTACAGAAAAGAAGTTTGAGATAAACCAGGCGTATCACAAAGAGTTCAATCTCAGCATATCAATTGATGGGTCGAGCCACAACTGGAACTATATAGAAATCTTGCTTCTGCATTTCCTAGGCGAGAATATTGGTCAAGAATAAAGATCTTAGTATCCAACCCAAAAACAAATCCTTGGATTTAACCAAAAGTAAAAGCTTGACACAAGCCTGGCACCAAAACTCACTATTCAAAAGAAGGGAAGACAGGAGGAGCAATTCAAATCATTGCACAGGAAATTTGATCCACATGCAACGGAGTACGGACAAAAACTCTGACAATGAGAATCCCAAAGGAGAAAAAATTTAACGAGGCAGCAATAATTCGCATAAGCTCCAGCCAATACAGAAAAAAGAAAGGACAACGTTTCATTATTGAAAGACAGTCAACCAGAAAGGAGATCAGAATAGCTATCTGCTAATAAAACTATATATCAAACAAGCAACCTTCATTGCATGAATTATTTGAATTAAAGTGCCACTGAGCCTTACCAGAAACATGGGGAAAAAATATTAATGACACCATAATCAACAAAAACTTACAAAACAGCATCAGACAAGATAACAACATGGAATTGAACGGGGAGGGGACCTCCCCTGTTTAGTAGGAGCTGCTAACGAGTGAATGTGTATCCGGCCCATTGCCGTCTCGGATTTCCGTATCGTATTATAACTCTTCATAGGTAAAAAGGAACATATGCATGTCGGTTAAACATCCTAGCAACTGGAGTATGAAGGTTTACTTCATTGTACACTTGCTAGCATGACAAGACAGTTAAAAGTACAACCATTGACACGATCAGTCATCTTCCACAAACACTAAAAATCAGCTCAAAGGGGCTTGAAGAATTACGTTGCATCTGGCGTTGGGATTTTCCGAACTAAAAGAGTTCCTCCTTGATTTCCAACAACTGGAGCCATTTCTTCTCCTTTATTCCAATGTAAATATGTCAACTTGCCCTGAAACAAGTTTTTCCAAACCACATCACCAATTTGTGTGTCATTAATCTGGCCTCCTTTATAGTTCTGCAATGCAATTAACAACTCAGATGTTAGAAGGTCACGGGTTACTGATCGTAACTTGTAAGCCATGATTGGTCGTGGAAATGCAAAGACTGTTAAAATTGAGGAAAATAAGGATACCAACTATAAGATAACTTTGCTCAAACAGGCGAGAAGTCATCAAACCTACTAAATATTTATTGTTTAAGAAAACCATAAAAGATATTCACAGCTTCATGTGAGAATTGACTATCAATGTATTCTAAGTTATTTTATTTTCTACGGTTTAATGAAGACAAGACTACTATCAATCTCTTGTTCACAGAGAGCATTGGCAGAAAAATATTGAATGACACAGAACAAACCGTGTACATGATTGGTACAAAATACTGTTCATAATAAAATTAGAACTGGCATAATGCCGGCATTTAAAAAATTTATCATCTTCTCAATCAAAGAGAAGGAAACTTAGAAAGAATAACAATTATATATCATTCTTGTGTATCAATATGTGCGAGTGTTCAAATGGAGAAAAAAGGGTCACCATTCACAATAACACAACCATAAGAGAAGACCTGCTTAAAATAAACATCTCAAAGTAGACTAGCAGTAGAGTGAAAATTTTCTGACTGGTCAAATCTATCAATGCAGCACAGATCTTTAAAAAGAACCCAAACAAGTACCATAACAGAGGTTCTGTTGATGCCTTAAAACAAAGCTTGCAAACATGCATCAATATGAGGTATAATCGATCTAATCTACATTGGTAACAGATGCCATTGGGCTTCTATAAGGTTACGAAGTTCTGGCACTCTCATTATACTTGTCTAAGTTATCTTACATGAATGCCATATCACCTTCATCGTTTATTTATTAAGCATGATGGATAGCACGAATTCCTTCTTCCCTTTTTAGCATCCAACACTGGAATTTTTTTCAAATATTGACACTCTGGCATATCACGCAATAAGGGATGACAATGTATTCTGATAATAATCATCAGTCATTCCATACGGACCTCAAAATAGATGTCCCATTACTTTTATTTCCCAAAGGAATTTACCAATTTCGAACAAATCATTCTGTAAACAAAGTTTATCTCCAGGATATTGTTTTTAAACCAGCACTGTCGATTTAATCGTAATAAGAGAAGATGCATCATGCAGGTCTTCCAAAACAGCAAATAAACTGGTACCTAAGAGGCGAGATAAGATAATAACTCATGTTACAGTAACTAAACCAAGTGCACCCCAATTTGGCAACTTAAACATTTCTAACTCAAGTAATGTAATAAAAATCATCTAGGGCTCTACTTGTCTGCTTAAGCAGCAATTAACTTTCACTTTTAGTCAATAAAAATCCAAAAGCCTCAATCCCTAATGCACAACCCAGGTAACACCTTTGGGATTACTATTCAGGGCAAATGAGGCAGAGAAGTAGCATATCAGCCAACTGAGAACATCACAAATTTGAAGCAAATGACAAAGTATCCAACACCCAATAATGCCAAAAAGATAAACCAATGCTCTGTTAATTCAATTCAAAGAATAACTTCTTATTGCCTCCTGCCCCTACCCCCACCCCCCCAAAAAAAAAATTCCAAAACGAATGAGTCAGGCAAATAGCTTATCAGCCAAACTCAGAGCATCAAAAATTCAAAGCAAATAACAAAGTATCCAACACCCAATGATCCCAACCAATGATCCGTTACTTCAATTAAAGAATAACTTAGCCACAAACAAAGATCTATATCTCCAATATCCAAATCAAAATCAGAGAGCACACACCCAACAACAAAGTAAAAAGAACCCATATACACTTAAAAGAGTGATAAGTCCCTTTTGTGCACCCTTCGTGGAAACTTCGTACATGATTGGTTGATAGCAGCTTCTCACCAGGACACACATATCATCCACTGCATAGTTCGTTGAGCATTTCCTTATCTATGTAAAATGCATATATAGATTACACTAATCAACATGACAACTGCAGCAAAGCCAACATCATTTCCTCTTAATCCAAATACAGACTCATCAACAACAATTAACCAAACCCCAAACATCGATCCCAAGTCCAAACTCCAAAACCCATTTCCCACCAAAAAACCCCAAAACTAAAAAACCCCATCAAATCACTAACAGTGAAACCTCAACACGAACAAAAACCCTCAAACCAATGTTTCAAATAGAATAGACAACAATTGCGACGACACCGAGGCGATAAACCGAACCTTCCAGCTAACAGAAACCGAATACTCGAGCTTGCTAACAACGTATCGAAACCAAGTCGACACAGACACCATTTCTTCCCAACTTTCCTCAAACACTTCCCCCTCTCCTGCCGACTCAATCAATGGCGAATTCGATCAAAAAGGGAGTCCAATTCGCCTTCAAAATTCCACCTTGATTGAACCCTAATTGCGTGCTCGATGGATTTGGGGGTAGCTCGCTGTAGTTTTTCTCTCCTCGGTGGATGAATGCCTCGCCACATTCACGATGGAGTGTTAAACAAAAGGTAAAGTGAACTGGGGCTCACAAAATGCCACTCAGATAATGTTGACGCAAATTATGTTTTCGGATGAAAATTAGACTTGCTCAAAAATGAAAAATTATTGTGATAATTCTCTATAAATATTATTTTAAAAAAATATCATTTATTTAATTTAATTTCTATGGTTACCATCCATCATTTACCCACCCCTAATCCTCATGTTTTCCTCTATTCCTGACATCTTATCCTCCATTACTCCTTACCGTCTCTCCTCGATCCCTTCTCCTTCTTCCTTGAATTGCTGACTACGCCTGTTGTTGTTAAACGCAAAATTCGATCTTCTGGATGATGGCGATTGACTACGCGTGGTTGTCTTCAACAATTGCTACTGGGTTTAGTCATGGTTGGTTAGAGATGGGCGACGGTGGATGGGGGTTGGTGGATGACAGCAAAGATGGTGCCACACTTTGGATGAATTGTTTTGGGCCTCCTTGTTTTAATTCTTGTATTGGGCCTCCAAGTAGTGTTGGATTGTAACAAATAGGCTGGGCTGTTGGGCTTTGTTGCTGGACCACTGTAGCAAAGTGTTGTTTCAACAATTTGATCTTGAGATGTAAAAATAACCATGTTCAATATTTATTTATTTTTATCACAAATGCTAAGTAAAAGATGGTTAAATTTACGTAAAAATGATTACGATCAAAAGAGAAAGGCAAGGAAGCAGCTGCATTTGTCATTGAGCATGGGAAGCATAATGATATCGTCATCGAGCAATGGCAACGGAAATGGAAACAGCACATCCTCGAGTTTCTCCTTGAGATGATCGAGATTCCAGCTTTCCTCGATGATGTTGTTAAGGCTGTTCTTCTAGTCTACAAGTTCCTTTATTCAAATCCTTGACTTTTCTCAGCTCCTCCTCAAGCTCTCTTATCCTCTTGATCATCTCAAAACCCTCTATTGATGTCTCCTTGTCTTCCTCCAAGCTCCTTATTTGACCATGGAGGTCATCGTTCTCTTGACTCAATTGCTTCACCTGGACTTGCTCGAAGCCTTTTGTCGTTGTTGCGAATGTGCTTTGATAGTTCAGTCCCTATCACTGTTCTTGTAATAGAGGATGACCTTGTATGTATTGATGTCATTCTGATATCTGTAAGGGCTTATCTTAGACTCCTAGATTTAGTGTGAGGTGTCATCTGAATTTCAGATATACCACTGTAAAGTAGACCTTGGGGGAAGCCTACAGATGGTGGATCTGTCCTAGTCTACAACATTCCAAATGAAGAAGGGGTGAAAACTCCAGGTTCAGTGGGAATGTATCTTGACTTTGCATATTTTCCTAGCCAGAGGGAGTGTCACTCATTAGGTGTTTGTTGATTTCTTCAAGGATGACACCTTTTGAAAGTGTTCTCTCTTGCAGTCTGCTCTTCTGTTGACGATGAGGTTGTTTCTACTAATTCGTCCTCCAGTATGACCACTTCCTCTATTTGTGTGAGAGTAAGGTCAAGTGCGAAAACTTTGGTGAACTTTACTTGCTCAATAATCTGCAGGAGTTTCTTTTGTGGTAGCCTCTATTGCATCCCTAATTGGTAATGTTGTTGGGGAGCCCTTCTTTATTGGTGATTCCTCTGTTTCTATTTCCTACTGCACTGCTGATTCTAATGGGTAGGCTCTGCTACTGGGGACTCGACTGTAGGTGACTCTACTGTTGGCTTTTCTATAGTAGATGGTTCTGCTATTGATTGCTCCTGTATCCCTTCTTCAGCTACCTCATCAATAATGATATCATCGTCATGGCCTTCTAACTGTGGGAATTCATCATGATAGGAATGTGCAATCCCTCCATTTGTATAAAAGTTGATGTAACAAAACTGAGATGTATTAGTCATAATGTAGTTAGTGTGTTTAGATAAGAAGTCAAGTAGGTAGTTGCAGTCTAGATTGGATGCGAGTGAGCAGACGGTTGCAGATGTATGGGCATCGTGCAAACCACCAGATGCAGACTACTACATAGGATTTTAGATGAACAACTATTGCATTGATGAGCAACAAAAGAACGTCAAAGGCTTCAGCATCTAAGGACTGAACTTACAGACGAGGACCAACACAGAATGCATCAAAGTGTAACAGAACTGAGTGCAGATCAGAGTTACAACAAAGACGGGGTGCAGACTATGATTGTAGTATGGGATGCAGTTTAGGATTGCGGAAGAGACTGAGTGTAAACTAATGATTGCAGCAAACTGCGTGCAACAAAGGATGGTTGCTAGTGGTAGGGTCAAATGTTGGGAGTCAGTCAAGCAGAGATTTGAGTTAAAGTGGAAACGGCACAAATTCCGGAGATAGTGGACTGCCAGGATTAAGAACGAGATGGTAGGGGACACGAGTTGCAAAGTGTCATTCTAGGAACAGTGCGTTGTCTACTTAGGGAAGGCTTATTATAGTAAGGCTGTTGAATAAGGATTGAAAGGCAAAGAGTGTTAAACAATCAGAAATTCAGAGATTACTCATGAAAACTAAATTGTGAAGATATAGTTGAGGATGCCACTACTCTGTAGAAGAATAAATCTTGCAGTAGAATCCAGAGCTTGGATCTATGCAATGTATTTAGGTTCTTTATCTTTTGTACAAGTTAGACAACTTGTAAAAGGAAGTTTCTTGTAAGGTCAATCAAGAAGATAGTGATACTCACATCTTGGCTTGACTACACTGGTCATCAAGGGCAGACTAGACTAAGCTCTCGATTATCATTTCATATCGAGTATCTGAACCAGTTAGATACCGTGTCTATTTTTGCTTTTTATTGTATTGATATTAAGAATTATTACTAACAAATCATCACAACCAAACAGAGATAAACTTAAAGAGTTAGAACTCTCTGCTGCAGATTACCAACTCTCATTTGCAGACTACTTGAGTAGTTTGCATAGAACAGTGGTCTACAAAGAACTAGTATTCCGCATCAAAAGTTTGAATAAATTTTTGAAACAATCTATTCACCCCCTCTAGGTTGAAACTTGAACCTTACAATTGGTATCAGAGCCTGACTTTCCAGACTTAACAGTTCTTGGAAAGAAAAGTCCATATATCTATTTGCAAAGAAGTTACTAACAGTTTGTTGATGATGACCCCAAATGTCCTAAGAGTGGAAAACCTCCAACTTGCTCTTTCGACAAGTTCAACCACTGAAAACTAAGAATGCTTGCACGTCTTAACTTAATAGACTAAAGGATGCAAGACATTGTCTTAGATGGACCTAATGTTCCAATGATGCCAGATCCAAAGTATTCAACAAGAGAAGTACAACAAGAGAAATGCAATTTAAATAAAGAGACTAATAATAGTCTAATCAATGCTCAAGATAAACTGAAAAAAACAAATGAAAAAGTGAAACTGCTCAATGTAGTATTGGAAACACTTACATTGAGAAACACTGAGCTTTAAAAGCAAGTGGATGCTTGGAATGGCAAGACCTTAAATATGTAAAAATTGCTCAACACAGGTCAATCCTCCCATGATAAAACTGGGTTGGGATATAATGACTGGTTGAACAACAATGTAGACAGAAATGTCATTACCAAGAAAGCTAAGCAGACCACTGCAAAAGTTTTGCAGAAAAAGAACATTTCTACTGCAGCAGGTGTGCAGAAGAAGAATGTATCTACTGCAGCATATGTGCAAATGTATCTACTACAGCATATGTGCATAAGAGCCAACGCTCTGTTGCACAGGCTGTGCAAAGGAGCAAAAGCTCAACTGCACAAACAGTACTAATTAAGAACAATATGCTCAAGAGATCTCTACTGTAAAGTAAGATCTCTACTACTCAATCTCAAAGGAGTTGGAGCATATTACCAATACATGCTTATGATAAATACCATAAGGAGCAGAAGACAAGGAATTCTAAAAGGGAATTCAGAGAAAGGCCTTATGAAACTCAACATGCACCTAACTACTCAATTTGGAATAACTTCCCAAGAACAACTTGGAGAAAACCATATTCAAGACACACCTGCTCATGTCAAGAGCAACAAATTAAGTGGAGCAGACCACTAAGAAGCATAAGACCAATGGTCTACTGCTTTACTTGTGGCAAAATTGGCCATAAATCATTTGAATGCTGAAACTCACATAAGAAGATAATTCAAGTGTGGATTCCAAAAGCTAACCAATAAGGGCCCAAATGAGTGGGTTGTACAAGGTCTCCATGTTTTCATTGCAGGAAAAGCAAAAGGGCATATAGTACCTGCACAGTGGATGCTCAGAACACATGACAGGAAACAAATCAATCCTTGAAGACTACAAAAAGGAACAAGGATCTCTTGTCATATTTGGAGGAGGAAAGACATGTACAACTAAAGGTTATGGAACCCTTGGTACAGGTTCCTTAATCTTTAGAGATGTTGCTTATGTTAAAGGCTTAGAACATAACCTGCTATCCATTAGTCAATTGTGTGATAAAAATTATGATGTGTCATTCACTTATGATACATGTGAAGGATAAAATCACACAACAAGTCAAATTACTAGGAATTAGAAAAGGAAACATTTATGCAATAGACTTTGATTTATCACTATCATAACAAATAACATGTTTCTATACTAAAGAAGCTGAAATTACAAATTGGTTATGGCACAAAAGATTAGCTCAGCTAAATTTCAAAACTATACCTAGATTATCCTCAGAAAACCTAGTACATAGTTGACCTGATCGAAGAGGCTGGAATAAAATTCCTGTGTGAACATACAAGCAAGATCTATGATGATGAAGTATTGGACTTCATCAAAAAGGCACAAGTTGCAGACAACCAGTAGCTTATCTCATACACCTCTACTGCAAGGGGAATTTCATTCTTTTTGAAAACCAAACGACTTGGCATAATACTTCAATGTTCCAAATAAAGATTCAAGGGTCATTCCACCAGACGTTGTGACATTGGGAAGGCAAGCAATGCTCAGCCAAGAAAGGTGAAACAAAGGGATAAGAACAATGAAGAAGTTTTTATCAAAGGAGCACAAGCTACTTGCTGACATCGTGAAGAAGGTCATCCTCTCCAGGGAATTCAGTAAAGATCAGATTATAACTGATCAGCAGGAAATAATGTGTACAATTCTTACAAAAACCAGAGTCAACTGGGCAAGTTTACTCATGTATCAACTTGGCAGAGCCGTAGAAGCTAGAAAACCACTATTTGGAAGGATAATGAGCATCCTTCTAAAACAGAAACTGAAACTCTCTGATAAGGAAGAGAGGCCATGGAACATGGCCAAACAGATTGATGTCAAGAAGATAGGCAACCTGCCTATTGGACTTATAAAGAAGACTGTAGCAGTGCAGACCTTGGTCAAATTTGCAGACCATCCACCATAGCCTACAGAAGTGTAGACGAGACGGAAGGCCAAGAAGACCACTACAGTACAGATAAGATCAGCAAAGAAGCCAATCAAGAAGATGCCAGTCCCCAAAGCTCAACATTAAATGAAGCAACCAAGAGTGACAAGTAGAAAAATCCTTGTACAGACCTCCGACGCGGAAACCATGTAAGATCAACCTGCTATAAAGCCACCTGCCATGGAGGAGAAGGAAACACAGGCTGCAGCAATAGTGCAGACTGGACAAGCTATTGAGTAGTATGTAATAGAGCAGATGGGGCAAATTATTGAGCCATTTTCTTTAAAGGTATCACCTAAGATACCACAAATTGTTGCTCTTCATGATGCAAAAGTGGCAATTCATTTCTTGAAGGCCGGAGCAGATGAAAATTGAAGAACCTGATCTTGGAAGCTCAAGTGAGCTTTCAAGAGATAAGGGAAGGACCTCGAGCTGAGTTAAAACAGAGGCTTGTTGCAGACGGAACCAGCTCTAGTTACCTTTGCTGTACCCTCCCTCACAACCAGGCCTCTTGCAGCAGAGCCAACAACAACAACAACAACAACAACAATTGTTCCATTCATGAGCAGTGGAATTGACACTTCAACAATTGCAGAAGACCAACCAACAACTACAACCGTAGCATGGACAACAACAACATCAACAACTCAGGAAAGACCTTCTCTTGAGAAGATTATTGACACAGTCATGCAGATGGCCAAAGCAGTAGAAGAAAGTCTACTATAACAGAAAGCCATAGACACTCAATTGCTTGCTAAAAGAAAACAAGTTGAGATGAAGAAGAAGGCCCTAAGTGAAGAAATGATTAAGGAGTTTGTTCCATAACACAAACTGCCAATCAAGAGGCCAACCAGAGCTGGAAGAACAACCAAAGCTGAGATGACGACTCCAACCAAGTTGTAGCTGAGAAACACCAAGCAACTCCATCTCGAGACATTCAACATATTGTGTTTACTCCACCATCCTCATTTGAATTAGCACAAACGACACCAAATATACCTCAGCAAGTACTGGAACCTATGTATAGTAAGACCTCAGCAACCAGAATGACACCAATCGCAATCAAAAATCTGAAGGAGGCTTTTGAAGAACATGAAATTCAGATCCTTTCTGTTCAGCCACATCAACAAGGTGCAAGAATCCCTTCCTCTCTCTCAAAAAACACTACACAATACAGACTGCGCCAGCTTGATCAAGAAGTCTATGGAATGCACTCATGGATCAGGACTGCTTTTCACGATCTACTTGAAACCCGCGAGCCAATTGCAGCAGATTTAGCAACAAAAAAGGAAATAAAAAAAAAGCTCCTTTGACAACTTTAGAGACACACCGAAGAATTTGGCAGCAGGAGTCATTGACCAGATGAAGCAAACAAAATCAATAAATCTTCAACATCAAAGAATCAGCACCTCCAACTTCAACAAATTCAAAGGCCAACATAATTCTGAATTTCGAAAGCTCCATGAAGCTATGCAGACTACCAAGAAGCATATTGATGAGCATATGCGCATAAATGATACTAAATTTGGTCTTCTCGAAACCAAATTGCAAGTAGTTTAGCGAAACATCTTCTCTGAACTCAAAACCGTCCCCACTTTTCTTGAAGCCCTAACCTCGACCCTTAATGCTAACAAAAATGGGAGAAACCATCTGAGGCAAAGCAGCAGAGGACTCAGCCTGCAGGTGAGCAACAGAAGACCCCTTCTAAGATTCAGGGGGAGAAGTCTTCTGTAATAAAGAGGAAAAGTTCCTCTGAGCAAGAAAAGGAGCAGTCTGCTAAGAGGTCTAAGCATCATAAGGAGGAATGCTACGAAGACCGTAGATGATACTTCAGAGATTCAGAGCAAAGGCATCGAAAGCGTAGCAGAGAAACTGAGGAAGAACGAAGGCACAAGCGTAGTAGAGGCAAGGAGCACCAAAGGTAAACTTTAGATTGCTCATTGTTAATTATGTTGTTATTAACAATGTAATTAAGTTGAACTTAGTTTCAACAAGATGTATTTACATAGTTAGAAAATATACAGTACTTGTTTTATTACATAGGAGTTTTTGTTAGCATCAATTTAGGGGGAGATTGATAGGAATGTGCAATCCCTCAATTTGTATAGAAATTGATGTAACAAAACTGAGATGTATTAGTTGTAATGTAATTAGTGTGTTTAGGCTAGAAGTCAAGTAGGTAGTTGCAGTCTAGGTTAGATGCCAGTGAGCAGACGGTTACAGATGTATGGGCGTCGTGCAAGCCACCAGATATAGACCACTATAGAGGACTTTGGATGAATAACTATTGCATTGTCAAGCAACAAAAGAAAGTCAAAATCTCCAGGATCTTAGGACTAAGTTTGTAGAAAAGGACCAACACAGAATGCATCAAAGTGCAGCAGAACTAAGTGCAGACCAGAGTTGTAGCAGAGACTCGGTGGAGACTAGGGTTGCAGTGTGGGATGCAGACTAGGGTTACGACAGAGATTGAGTGTAAACTAAAGATTACAGCAGAATGGGTGCAGCAAAGGATGGTGGTTGGGTCAAAGGTATGTAGTCAGTCAAGCAGATATTTGAGTTAAACTAGCAACGGCATAAATTCTGGAGATAGTGGACTGTCGGCATCAGGAACGAGATGTTGGGAAACACGAGTGGCAAAGTGTCATTCCAGGAACAATACGTTTTCTCCTTAGGTTCATTCCTTGAGCCTTTAAAAGCGAACCGTTGAGGCTTATTGTAATAAGGGAAGACTAGACTAAGCTCTCAATTATCATTTGATATCGAGTGCCTGAACCAGTATAAATACGGTGTCTATTTATTCCTTTACTACATTGATATTTAGAATTGTTACTAATAAATCATCACAGCTAAACATAGATAAACTCAAAGAGTTAGAACTCTTTGCTACAGATTACCAACTGTCATCTGCAGACTACTCATGTAGTCTGCATAGAACAGTGGTCTACAAAGAACTAATATTCCGCATCAAAAGTTTGAATAAATTTTTGAAACAACTTATTCACCCCCCCTCCCTACATTGAAACTTGAACCTTACAAGTAGCAACGACACAAATTCTGAAGATAGTGGACTGCCAACATTAGAAACGAGATGGTGGGGGACACGAGTGGCAAAGTGTTATTCCAGGAATAGTGCGTTGTCTCATAGGTTCGTTCCTTGAGCCTTTAAATGGGAACCGTTGAGGCTTATTAAAGTAAGGCTGTTGAATAAGGGTTGAAAGGCAAAGAGTGCAAAGCAATAAAAAATTCAAAGATTACTCAAGAAAGCTAAATCGTGAAGATATAATGAATAGGGTGTATTAATACAACAATACGAATTGGTCTCAATGAGATCTGATGAGAATCTGACTACTTTCTTCGAAATGTTCAATGTTCTCATCAACAATCTCAAAATCTTAAAAAAGAGTTTCGAAAACAAGTCAACCTAAAGTTTGAGAGATCTCTTGATGAAATTTGGAATACAAAGACCACAGCTATAAGGGAATCCAAAGATCTAACAAAGATGTCCCTGGCCCAACTGTCTGGTGTACTACATACATACAATCTCGAAGTTGAACAGAAGAGGCAAATAGACGATGCAAGAAAGAAGGCTCTTACTTTCAAAGCTCAAGAGAAGATTCTGAAGTCTATGGCAGAAGAGAAAACCACAGACACTTCGTCTGCAAGTGAACAAGGATTATCTGAAGAAATTTCCTTAATGGGAAAGAAGTTCAACAAGCTATACAAAAAAAAGAAATCTCTAAAGAACTTTCCCTCAAAGACAAAGGAAGGAGAGAAGGAAGTTTGCTGCAACTGTGGTAAACTGGGATACTTTGCTGCAAATTACAGAAGACCAACACAAGACTCGTCTGCACCAAGGTTCAAAAAGGACTATAGCAAAGGCAATTCTGGTAGAAAAGAAAGAGGCAAAGCCTATGCTGCAAAAATATGGAGCGACACAGACTCTGATGATGAAGATCACATCTCAAACGCTCAAATATGTCTCATGGAAAGGACTGAAGAAAAACAACAGGTATTTGATTTTTCTTATTCTGAGGCCACCACAGAGGAATTGAAAAACGCACTTCAAGAAACCTTTGAGAGCTTTATTTCCCTTTGGAGCTAAGAAAGCTAAGAAGACCACTGCAAAAACTCTACAGAATAAGAATATCTCTACTACAGCTGGTGTGCAAAAGAGCAAAAGCTCTGCTGCACAAATTGTGAAAAAGAGCAAAAGCTCAACTGCACAGATAGTATTTAGTAAGAAGAGTCTGCTTAAGAGACCTCTACTATAAAGTAAGATCTCTACTGCTCAAAATCAGAAGGGTTGGAGGAGACTACCAGTACGTCTTATGATAAGTACCATAAGGAGCAGAAGACAAGAAATTCTAGAAAAGAAATCAAAGAAAGGCCTTATGAAGCTCAATATGCACCTAATTACTCAGTATGGAACAACTTCTCCATGTTAAATCCTAAGACGTTGGAGAAATCCATATTCGAGACACATCTACTCGTGTCAAATGTAGCAGAAGAAGTGGAGGAGACCACTTAAAAGCATAAGACCAAAGGCCTACTGCATTACATGTGGCAAAGTTGGCCACATGTCCTTTGAATGCTGGAATACCCATAAGAAGATAGTTTAAGTGTAGATTCCAAAAGCTAATCAATGAGGACCCATATGAGTGGGTACCATGTACAAGATCTCTATGTTTTGATGCATGAAAGACAAAGAGGTATATGGTATCTGGACAATGGATGCTCAGGACATATGACAGGAAACAAATCAATCCTTGCAGACTACTGAAAAGAACAAGGACCTCTCATCATATTTGGAGGAGGAAAAGCAAGTACAACTAAAGGTTATGGAACCCTTGGTACAGGTTCCTTAATCTTTAGAGATGTTGCTTATGTTAAAGGCTTAGAACATAACCTGCTATCCATTAGTCAATTGTGTGATAAAAATTATGATGTATCATTCACTTATGATACATGTCAAGTAAAGGATAAAATCACATAACATAGTCAAGGAAACATTTATGCATTAGACTTTGATTCATCATAGTCAGAACACATAACATGTTTTTATACTAAAGAAGCTGAAGACACAAACTGGCTATGCCATTAAAGATTAGCTCATCTTAATTTTAAAACAATTGCTAGATTATCATCAAAAAACCTAGTAAGAGGATTTTCACAAATAAAGTTTAAAAATGATAAACTATGGAGATCATGTCAAGAAAGAAAGCAGACTAGAACAAGCTTTAAACCCCCCTAAACTCTTCAGAATCAAGTAGGATTCTTGAATTATTACATATGGATCTCTTTGGTCCAGTTGAAGTAGAAAGCTTAAACAGAAAGAAGTACACTCTAATTATAACAGATGATTACTCCAAGTATACTTGGGTAACATTTCTACATAAAAATAGTGAAACTTATAGTCTGTTGACTAGGCGTCTTAGACAAATTTAAAATGAAAAAAGCATAGAAATAATCACAATTAAAAGTGATCATGACACTGAATTTGATTACACAGGATTAGACGTCTACTGTAATGATCATGGAATTAAACATAACTTCTCAACACCTAGAACACCTCAACAAAATGGTGTGGCTGAAGGGAAAAATAGAACACTTATAGAGACAACTAGGACAATGCTTTCTAATACAAATTTATCCAAAACCTTCTCGGCAGAAGTAGTTAATACAGCGTGCTATACTCAGAATGGATACACAATTCACAAACTATATAAGAAGACTCCCTATGAATTGTGGAAAGGAAAGCAACCAAGTGTCAAATACTTTCATGCTTTTGGATGCATATGTTATATACACAACAATGATAAAAGCTATCTACAGAAATTTGATCATAAGATAGAAGAGGGAACCTTCTTAGGGTATTTTACAAACAGCAAAGCCTTTAGAGTATATAATAAAACTTTAGAGTATATAATAAATTATTGAGGAGTCAGTTCACTTATCATTTGATGAATTAAAAATATTCATAAGGGATTCAAATATATTTGATGAGGACTGTGCATGCAATGAACAGGGTGCAGAAGAGATCATTGAAACACGTTGAGTCGTCTGTACTCAATGATAATGCACCAGAGACTAAAGAACAAACTCAACAACAACTGGAAACTAATAAAAGAAGATGGATCAAGACACATACACAGGATGACATCATTGGAGATAAAGATGCACCTGGTAGACTAGAAGGGCAACAAATAGAGAATGTCTGTCTGCATGCTTTATATCAGAAATGGAACCTAAGATAATAAGTGAAGTCCTAAATGATCCAAATTGGGTAGATGCTATGCAAAAAGAACTAAATGAGTTTCAAAGAAATGAGGTATGGTATCAAACGCCAAGACCAAAGAACTATCCAGTTGTAGACTGCAAATGGGTATTTAGAAAAAAATCTGATGAAAATGGAATAGTCATGAGAAACAAAGCTAAATTAGTTGGTAAGGGATACTCACAAGAAGAGGGAATAGACTTTGATGAAATCTTTGCCCCAGTAGCAAGATTAGAAGACATAAGAAAGTTCCTTGCCTATGTTGCATATCAAGGATTTAGAGCCTATCAAATGAATGTAAAAAGTGCATTTCTAAATGGAAAGCTGTAAGAGGAAATTTATGTTTTACAACCTCCTGGTTTCGAAGACTATGAATATCCAGAATATGTATATAGGTTACGTAAGGCATTCGATGGACTAAAACAAGCACCAAGGGCATGGTATGAAACCCTCTCAACATTTCTATATGAAAATAAATTTGAAAGAGATAATGTAGATACCACTCTATTCCTCAAGAAGTATAAGGAACATATATTGTTAGTGCAAATCTCTATTGATGATATTATATTTGGTTGCACTAATAATAAGTTTTGTGAACGATTTATAGAACTAATGAAATCCAAATTTCAAATGAGTTTAATAGGGGAATTAAAATATTTCCTAAAGATGAACATGGAAAGAAGATAAATCAAACAATGTATAGAGGAATTAATGGGGTCAAAATTATACCTTATTGCAAATAGACAAGACATTCAATATGCAGTCTACGTCTATGCAAGGTATCAATCTGATCCCAAGGAATCTCATTACACTGCAGTAAAGAGAATCCTGAGATATTTCAAAGGAACTCCAAATCTTGGTGTATGGTATCTTAGGGAATCAGATTTTACACTAATAGGTTTTTCAGATATAAATTTTGTAGGATATGCAGTTGAAAGACAAAGTACAAGTGGATCGTGTCAATTCTTTGGAGCAAGGCTAATATCATGGTTCAATAAAAAGTAGACTACTGTGTCTACCTCTACTGTAGAAGCTGAATACATTGCTGCTAGAAGTTGTGCTGCACAAATACTATGGATGAGATCACAGTTTGCAGACTATGGTATGATATTCTCAAAAACCTCTATATTTTGTGGCAACACGTCTGCAATGGCTATTTCAGAAAACCCAGTTTTTCATTTAAGAATCAAGCACATTGATGTCAGATATCACTTTATCAGAGATCATGTACAGAAAGGTCATATTAAATTGGAATATATTCCAACAGAAAAACAAGTTGCAGACATTTTTATAAAACCTCTTGATGAAAGCAAGTTTATTCAATTTCGTGAAGAATTGGGTATACTTGATTTAAAACAATGAAACTGGCCAAAATGCTTTACTGCATGTGTAGAAAGCAGATTTGCATTATTTATGAAACATGCAGACTAGCATTATTACTCTACTGCTCTACTACTTAATAAATAAGTAGAATACATACTAGAATCAATATTGTTATGCTATATCTATTTTAGGAAAAGAATTTTAATTTTACGAAACTGCTTCCTAAAATAACGCAACGGTCAATAACTAGCACTATGCAATGGCTTGAAAGCACTACCAACGGTTATAATTCCCAAATGAGTATAAAAAATGCAAATTTTTAATTAGAAAATCACTTTAATCTCTAATATACTCTCTCTCTCTAAAAGTGCTCTAATTCTCTCTCTAATCTTACGAGGACTCTACTACACGAAATCGAAAACCTTAACTTTCTAAAAATCTTTCGAATTCGATTTTTAAGCACAATAATTCTTGCAAAACTTTTCAAACATGGCCAATACTCCATCAAGCTCATCCAAGAACACCCCAACATAGAAGATCGAACTACAGACCGGTGTAGTTTTTTAATACAATACTATACGAGATGAATCCGATGAAGTAAAGGAAATGGCTGATCTGATCCAAGAAGCCAAACTCAAATACTTCTGCGAACGAACAAGCAGGATCTATGACGATGAAGTTCTGGAATTCATCGAAAAGGCAAGAGTTACAGATGACCTACAACTAATTACAAATACCTCTGCAACAAAACGAGTTGGAATCATTATAAAGGCAGATGATTTTGCATAATTCTTCAACCCAAACAGTGAAGGGTCAAGGATCATTCCACATGCAATAGTAATAACTGGAAGGCGCACCATGCTACCAGAAGAGAAATGGAATGTGGGGATAAGGTCCATGAAGAAGTTCTTATCCAAAGAACACAAGATGCTTGTCGATATTGTCAAGAAGGTCATTCTCTCAAGAGAATTCAGTAAAGATCAGATTACCACTGATCAGTAAGAAATCATGTGTGCAATACTCATGAAACATAGAGTCAACTGGCCAAAGTTGCTCATGTATCAACTTGACAAGGCCGTACAGGCAAAGCAACCACTATTTGGAAGGATAATTAGCATCTTCCTCAAATAAAAATTAAAGCTATCTGACAAAAATGGGGAAGGCCATGGACGGTGACCAAACAGATTGACGTCAAGAAGATAGGCAAGCTGCCTGCAAGGCTTACAAAGAAGACTCCAGCACTGCAGACCGTTGTCAAATCTGGAGACCCTCCATCAAAGTTTGTAGAAGTGCAGACAAGATGAAAAGTAGCGCAGACTACTGCATAAAAGCAGACCACCACTACAGTACAGACAAGATCAACAAAGAAGCAGATCAAGAAGATACCAGTCCGCAAAGCTCAACCAAAAATGAAGCAGTAAAGAGTGACAAGGAGAAAGCTCCTTATGCAAACCTCCGATGAGGAAACCATTTCAGATCAACCTATCAGAGAGCCAACCGCCATGGACGAGGAAACACAGTCTATAATAGTGTAGACTGGGCAAATTATTGAGTCCTCATCCTCCAGACGGTTAAGGGAGTAGAAGAAAGTCTACTATAGTAGAAAGCCAGAGACACTCAACTGCTTGCTCAAAAGAAACAAGCCAAGATGCAGAGGAAGGCTACCAATAAGGAGATGATTAAGGAGTTTGTGTCACAACATAGACTACCAATAAAAAGGCCAACTAGAGTAGGAAGAACAACAAGGTCTACAAGACCAAAGTTGATTCCCCAAGGACCAAAGATATTGTATAGAATCAATCCAGACCAATCATAGACTCTGAGTAGGGACATTACTAGAATTTCTGAAGGAGAGATCCATCAAAATCAAAGTTGATTCCCCAAGGACCAAAGATATTGTACAGAATCAATCTAGACCAATCAAAGAATCTCATTAAGGGTATTACTGGAATGTCTGAAGGAGAGATCCATCAAATGGCTCAACTTCAAAAGAAGGAGGCAAGCAGGTCAACAAGACCCAAGGAAGCCCACTTTCTGATTAATGAAGCTCTTGAATTCAAGGATTCCACCTTGAAGACCACCAGACTTAGACTTGCTATCCTCAGACCCATTGAGTTTGTAAACTCACCTGTAGTCGAAGCTGAGCTAAAGAAGATCTTAATTAAACATGTCTAAGCTGCAACTGAGGAGATATACGAATATCTCTCTAGACCTGACTTGGGAGAACATTAGCCATCAGGTGATGATGGTGATACTCAACAGCATCCTGATGCTCAGTAGGATGATGATGATGAAATAATTGATTAAGTTACAGAAGATGATGTTGTCGTCTGTGCAAGTACAGACGACAACAGTTGAGACCATAGCAAAACGAGAAGAATCTACAGCAAAGGAACATGCAGACAAACCATATGAAGCAATGTCATCTACGGCTGAACCAGAAATTACTCCTGCAAAGATTACAGAAGAGCACGAAGCCGAGTCTTCTGTAGAAAGACCAACAAATAAGGAATCTGCAGCAGAAGCAACTGCTAAAGAAAAGCAAGCTAAGTCCTCAGATGAGGAATCTGTCACAGAGACCCGAGTAATCATAGCCCTTGTAGTAGAAGAGACACACGAAGATAAAGCTGAAGATCAACCGACTCAACAAACCACAGAAGAACTCCTTGATATTGAGAAAGCAGAGGAATCGCCTGCAGCTAAGGATCTAACAGCAGTTATATCCAAAGCAGACACTCCAACTACAAAAGAGGTAACCTACACTATAGTTGAGACAAAAGATGAAGCTGAGGCCAAACAAGTAACTCCCTCTTGAATAGCTATTCAAGATCTGGAGAACATCTTGTTTACACCACCCTCCTCATTTGGAAAAATGAAAACAAGAGCCAATCCACCCTCTGCAGGACTTGCACAAGGATTGTTTAGCCACAGTACATCAGAAACTTAAACAACACCTTCCTCAGTAGTCAAGAACCTAACAACAAAGTTTGATGAAGATGGTATTGAGGTCATTTCTGTTCAACCACATCAACAAGGAGAATGAATTTCATCATCACCTTAAGAGAACACCACCCAATACAGGCTGCGATAGCTCGATCAAGATATCTATAGGCTGCACTCATGGACCAGGGATGTATTTCAGTAGCTGCTTGAGACCATGCAGTTGATTGCTGAAGATATAAAGGAAGAAAGGGAAATCAGAAAGAAAACCTTTGAAGAATTTCGATGCACTCTGAGCAATTTGGCAGCAGGTGTCATTGATCAAATGAAACAAACCAAGTCAATAAATCTTCAACATCAACGGATCAGCACTTCCAACTTCAACAATTTCAAGGGCCAACACATTGCTAAACTCCGAAAGCTCAACCAAGCCCTGCAGACTACTCAACAATAGCTTAATGAGCATCTGCACATCAACGATACCAAATTCGGACTACTTGAAACCAAACTCCAAGTAGTTCAGAAGAATATCTTCTTACAACTTAAAGTTGTACGCACTGCTATGGAAACTCTCATCTCCACGCTCAATGCTAACAAAAAAGGGGAGAAGCAATATGCAGATGAGCCAAGGAGGACTACAGACGAGCAGAGGACTCAGGAAGAGAGGTCTTCTGTAGCAAAGAGGAAACTTTTCTCTGAACAAGAAAGGAAAAGGTCTGCTAAAAGGTCTAGGCATCATAAGGAGCAATCTTATGAAAAACAAAGATGATACCACAGACAGTCAGAAGAAAGACCTTCAAAACACAGCAAAGGACCAGAAGAAGAACGAAGACATTAGCGTAGCAAGGGAAAGGAGCATCAAAGGTAAGGATAAAACATTTCCAATGCTATTTCTCTTGTTGTTTTAGTTATGTTGTTTTTATTTAAAACAATGTAATCAAGTTGAATTAAGTTTAAACATATGTAATTAAATAGGTAGAAAGTTGTGTACTTGTTGTTTTACATAGGAGTTTTTGTTACCATCAATTTAGGGGGAGATTGATAGGATCCCTCCATATGTATAGAAATCGTTGTAACAAAACTAAGATGTATTAGTCATAATATAGTTAGTGTGTTTAGGCCAGAATTCAAGTAGGTAGTTACAGTCTAGGTTAGATTCTAATGAGCAGACGACTGTAGATGTATGGGCATCGTGCAAGCCACCAGATGCAGACTACTATAGAAGACTTTGGATGAACAACTATTGCAGTGATAAGCAATAAAAGAACGTCCAAGGCTCAGGGATCTAGGGACTGAGCTCTAATACCATTTATTGAGAAATCGGATTATTGCAACCAAAGTATATCGAGAATTATACCTTCTAATAAGAGTAAAATATTATAAACCCGTATACTTATTAAAACAAACACACTACAATTGTGTTTAACACTCATAATTTATATCACACTTTATTTGAAAACACTATATAAATACACACTTAACTCCTAAGTGCTTTACACTTATTCTTGCACTTAGGAAACCTTCTAAGTTCTTGTGATAAATAACAATGATACAAATAACCTCATTATATAGTAGTAGCATAATTAAACTTCTTTTTTAGGCTAGCTAAATTTTTTCTTAATGTAGCTAAACTTCTTAGGTTAATTACGTTTCTTGCTTTTGATATTTTCATTGGTATCTTTCTTAATTCAACAAAAAAAGGATAGTTTTACGATAATTTAATTGATTAGGAAATATGGTTAGGGAGATTAGAAGGAGTATTATGCAACGAATGATATCTTAGAATAAAATATTTGAAATGGTACTTATTGAATATTTTCTCATATTTTAATTAATACATAGACATGAAAATAATGATAAATAATATTATTATGTCATATATAAAAATTTAAAATGAATAAAAACAAACAATAGGCAGGATAATAATCTAGTTGGAGTATAAATAAAACATTGCCATGGAGGAAACCATGCGCAACAATAGAACACAATATCCTTGGACTCCGAAAATCGAACTCCGAAAATCCTACACAAATTAGCCCACATGTGTCCCCAGTCTCCACGTTAATCCGAACCACAAAACCCATAATTTTATCTGTCGCCGCCCGACGAAAAAATATCAAAACCATAAACTCGCAATTTCCCATTTTCTTGTCCCTTTTTCAATAATACTTCTAAGTGGCTAAGGTATCGAAAACCACATCGCACTTCCACACGACCTTATCCGCCGCCGTCGCTCGCCGCCGATTTCCGGTGCCAGAATCCATCTCTTGTAAGCTATCCGCTTTATCTCCTCAAGAAAAAGTTCATAGAGATATGTAATAGTCTCGAATTATAATTTCGATCAATAGTAGTTGGATTCTGTTCGACATGTCGTAGCAATCAAATGGGTTTGTATGAAGTCTTGCAAGTTGTGTTAGTTGATGAGGATGTGATGAGTTGAGATTAGTGCTGGTATATGATCCTTGCGTTGATAGAAAAGGTGAATTCAAGCATGGATTTTGATTTCTTTTTTTTATTTTTGTTTGCTCGTGTGTTGAATTTGGTGTTTTGACAGTTGTTGTTGCGAGGGGAATCGGAGTTTTGTGGCGATCGATATTTATTTAATTGGTCGCTAAAATTGGGCGAGGGGAGTGTGTAAGGAAGAGGTGTGATGGCTACGGCGTCGGCGTCCGCCTCCATGGTGGCTGTGATTCCTCAAGTCAGGATTTCGAAGATTGGTGGGGGAGATAGAGGTGTGAAGAGTAGGATAAGTGTGGTTGATGTTAAACGGTGCCAGAACAATGCGATTACGGGGAAATTATGTGCCCCGAGGACTTCTTTGGGCTTTTCTGCTAGCAGGTTGGTTTTTCATAGCTGTGGTGAATGTGTGCCGTATCGACTTTATTAATCTAAATTAGTTTTGTTAGCTTAGATTGTTGCGTCGCCTAATTGGAGTGAATGCACTCTCTTAATAATTTGCATGAAAAAGGCGTTCATGGAATGGTAAAAAAGGCAGCCTCAGAACCCATAGTATGAAGAATGATATGCTGCGAAACCAAGCACTGCTGTTCTCTGATAGGCTCTTCCCAGCATGTCCGGCAGGAAGCTTCAAGCAGATGTGCTGCTACAACATTCGGCGACAAAGAGGGTCTTTTGTAGAACCACTGACTACCAAATATTCGACAAATAGAACTACAATGGATGTCTTGAACAACAAATCTGACCGTATGTTTGTAAGTAAGCGCCTCCCAGCTACTTTGTTTGTCAGAAACTATCATATCTTCTAATTTACGAGATCCACTTGCCTAGTTACTTGTGTGACCTCTTGTATGGTAATGATGAGTGCTTGTAATGAGCTGTGGTTGCTGTGTGCTTATGTCTGCATCTATGCCTTGGTTGCTAAATGGGTCTTCATGGTGTGACCTGATAAGAAAGGGTTAGGGACACCATTAGGGTTATTTGTTATTTTCTGCTATTTAATTGCTTTGTAATAATTGTTGTTTTCTATGTGTTAGCTGAACTTTCTTTTGATATCATTTGATCTGCATTCCGTCGGCATGTTATTTTTGCTTCCTTGTACTTGTTTAGTGTTCTTGTTGTTTATCTTTATGAGGGCATCACTAAATAGTCTCCTAGTTATTTGCATCTGAGGTAAGATTGTGTACATCTTACCCACCCTAGGCCTCATCTTAGACTCCATCTTGAAGGGAGCACTTGGGTTATTGTATGCTTTGGTTGGTCCTTCACCCGACCAGAATGGGCATAATTGATTTTCGCAATTCTCCACAAAAATAGAAGTATATTTTATCAGAAAATAAACTAAGGTAATATTGGGGATCCGTTGTGACCTCGAGTCTTTCTGTTGCCTATATTCTTTATGGTTCCTCATCATGCCATGCACCCATGTTACCAGAATACACACAAAAACCAGGTATACTGAAATGTTTCAGGCATACATCGTGATTCCAAAACTCTATTATATGGGCTTGACATGCTGGTTGTACAATTGCTTTTGATGGCTTATCTTGTGAAATTGATTGTGCCTTACTGTCCCTCAATATCTATCATCCTGGATATTGAATGGCCCATGCTCTTACTAATCTAGCTTTTATGCTGTTTTTCGAATTTTTTGTTGTTATTCTCATGGTCTGTCTTTTAGGCGAAGCATCATAACGTTCATTGTGCCGCTGTTGGTCCTGATGAACCACACGCAGTCAGTACCACGTGGCCTGATGCCACTCTAGAGAAACAGGGAGTGAGTATTTTGGACCCTGAAGGAAGAAGCATCGAGCTGGAGGATTTTATGAGTTACGAGCTTCCGTCTCATCCCAAGTTATATCGAGGCCAGCTGGAAAATGGTCTCCGCTATATTATCCTACCTAACAAAGTTCCTCCAAACAGGTACTCTTGGCCTTCTTGTGGGAGATGTGCTTCACTACATGGATTATCCTTAATACTAGCATTGGAATCTCGTTTTTTTCCCTACATAATTGATGCTAGCTACACATCAATCTCAAGGACAAAAATCACCATGAAAATTTTGGAATAATTTACTTTCATCTTCGAGTAAACTAAATTTGGATGATATTTAAGTATTCCATCATTGTCAAGACTTTTTTGGGAAAAAAAGATGTTTTTGTTGTGGAATTCATTAGCCTTTCTTCCAGTGTCATGTGCTATTGCACAAAAAATTCTGCATGATCTACCTTTCTTCAATATGGTTGATACACCATCCTTTTGGATGAAGGGTATCATATAGAGGGAAAAAGTGGCCTGTTTCTTTGCTTCAGATTGATAAAATACAGCCGTTAAGGTACATGAAGGCTGACGTCTTGTTTTGTGGTCTTACCTCCTAAATGAGGTATATATTTGAGGTTGCAGCTTATCACACTATTCATAAAGTGAAGAATGGACACCTTTTCACTGTGCATATTTTCTGTTTTCTTTGTGCTGGACCTCTGCTAATTCTAGGGATGTGCATGGGACGGGATGGTCCGGTATTAGACCATTTCCCATCCCGTCCCAACTTTCCTGTTTCTTACATTTTTTTAATCCCGTCCCGTCCCGTCCCAAACTTCCGGTACTGGTATTCCGGTACTTTGTTACGGGAAATCCGGTATATCCGGTATAACTGGTATCAAGAAAATATCAATACTTGGAACCCATGATACGTAGGAATCATAACAACATTAAAGAGATTAAGTTACTCAAGAAGTAAAATATACATACACAACATTGAACAATTGCAACAAACATGGTTATTTCTTTGTAGTACTCTGCAACAACTAAAACAAACCCAAAAAGATTCTATTGATAAATCAAAGAACACAAATAAACAAAATAAATTCACTGCATTATGTATACAATCTGGAATGAGAGAAATTGTGGATTTTTCTGAAAACAAGTATAGTAAGTGTTTGACACGAAGTGTTTGCTTCTTGCACTGATGTTTTAGCTTTGGTTTTGAGCTTTTTATTCAAGTATGATGTTGGTTTAGAGTTTTAAGACTTGTTCTATATGAATGAAATGGTGTTTTATTGTTCTTAAAAAAGAGCATCAATGAACATGCATCAATGAACATTCATACTAAACAATAATATTGTTACATAATACTAGGATGCAGCACAATTGAACAAGGAAAATAATATCAACACATGGGATTGGCTACTAGCATAACCGCTTTTATGAAAATATAATTCGGTTTGGTCCGGTACCATTGGTCTGGGTTTATCCCAAAATCCCATAAAGGACCTATATTCCGGTATCTAAAAATAAAAATCCCGTCCTGACCGATTTGGACCTGTATCGGTACCGGATGGTCCGGTTTGTACAGTTTTTGGTCGGGATGGGTTTTTGGAACGATTATGCACACCCCTAGCTAATTCTCATGCATGAGACATTTATGGAAATCACTTCATGAATTTTAGGGTTGAAGCTCACATGGAGGTTCATGTGGGTTCAGTTGATGAGGAGGAGGATGAGCAAGGAATTGCTCATATGATTGAACATGTTGCATTTCTTGGAAGTAAGAAACGTGAACAACTATTGGGTACAGGGGCTAGATCCAATGCATACACAGACTTTCACCATACCGTCTTCCACATTCATTCTCCTACCAGTACAAAGGTTTGTTATAGATTATGTTTCTGTGGTCAACTTGTTAATTTAACTAATTTATTATGTTTCTGGAGTCAACTTGTGTATTGTATCATGTTTCTAAGGTCAACTTGTATACGTGTTCTACAATTGACCTTTGTTTGGCAATATGCATTGTCATGTTTGTATTTGTGTTACTCTTATTCGTTCAGTTTTGACTTTTCTTTGAACCACCCATGGTCAGGATGAAAAATTTGTTTAGTGGTAGTAGTCGAGACTCATGAAGACCTAAATGGACAAGCTTAAACTTGATGAGAATCTAGTGGTATAGAGCATTGTTCCAGAAGGGAGAAAAAGCAGTACTAGGCATCATTCTGTTCTTAAGAAGGGAAACAGTGCTTTACTTTTTTCTTGGTAGTGGCAAAATGTAGGAAATTGCAAGAATGGTGGTTTTAGAATCTGATAGTGATATCAGCGTCCCTCGTGTAGCCACCTCTAATCATGATCTTGGAAAATCTTCATGGCAGGAATTAGTTGCATGGAGCAAAATTGCTTTATGTAGTTGTCAGGAAAATATCATCTGCTCTTTCTCTTTTTCTTATTTTCCTGTTTTCTTTTTCTTTTCCTATTTTCTTTTTCTCTTTCTTATTTTCTTTTTCATTTTCATTTTCCTTTTAGTATCAATTAGTCATTTAGATGTGCAGTGTGTCCTTTTAATATCAATTGGTACGGTTCTAACATCATGAATTGGTGCCCTTGTTCAGGATAGTGATGGTGATCTGCTTCCTCTTGTTCTTGATGCCTTAAATGAGGTATAGTTCATTGTTGCCTACATACAGTGATCCTCCACTTTCATAGTTCAATTGTAATGGATATTATCTTCAGATCGGCTAACTGCATGATGTGAGTATACTTGTAGATCACTTTCAACCCAAAGTTTCTTCCTTCACGAGTTGAGAAGGAAAGGAGGGCAATACTTTCAGAGCTTCAAATGATGAACACTATAGAGTACCGAGTAGACTGCCAGGTATGCGTGTGGATGATAGACGTTACTGTATTCATAACATCAGTACTTTCTTCTGTGTGAAATACTAGTTCGATTATTTTTCTGACTCATTTGCTAAAAGTGCAGTTGTTGCGACATTTGCATTCTGAAAATAAGCTGGGCAGCAGGTTCCCGATCGGGTTGGAAGAGCAGATCAAGAAATGGGATGTTGATATAATCAGGGAGTTCCATGAGCGGTGGTACTTCCCCGCAAATTGCACTCTGTACATTGTAGGGGATATCACTGACATTTCAAGCACAATTTACCAAATACAGGTATGTGAGATATCAGCTCAATCAAGTGCGCCAGACAATCTTATGTAGTTATGTCTCACAATTCATGAATTACAAACTTCCGATTGACTACTTTGTCTGTTTTGTATTGATTAGGCTGTCTTTGGACAAGCTGGATTACAAAGGGAGACAAATGCCTCCCTACCAACTGAGCCTAATGCCTTTGGTGCAATTGCCAATTTTCTTGTTCCCAAGTTTTCTGTTGGATTGGGTGCGAGTCTGTCACAGGATAAGTTAGCGATTCCTGATCAAGCTAAATTCACTAAGAAGGAGAGGCATGCCATTCGCCCTCCTGTTTCACATAACTGGTCTCTTCCTGGGATCAATAAAGTGGCAGATCCTCCTAGGATATTTCAGCATGAGTTGCTTCAGCATTTCTCTTTCAACATGTTCTGTAAGGTACGAAGGATATCTTATGTTTGGTTTGCTGTTTGTTGCCCTGGCAAAATATAGAGATGCCTTAACTTTCTTTTCTCTCTTCTGCCGGAGTGTGCTATTATGGTTTCTGCCGGAGTCAGTTATATGATCATGAATGCTTCTTTAAATTGGCGTTTTGTTTTCATGTTTTGCTTAAGTGTCATGCACATGAATGCTTTTTCCAGTAGCAAATTGTTATGTTTTTTCGTGTGGAGTTTTATAATCTTTGTGAAAATTCTCAAATTTAAAATTTATGTAGTTACTTACAAACAATTCTATGAATTCTTCAAACTTCTCAAGCTCGTAGTCGTACTATGAATTTTGGCAGTGAATTTCATCAGGTCAACAATTGGTCATAAAACTATGTCATGACTCTTAGACGCAAGTTATTAATTCAATGATAATATAATTATAGATTATGCTTTTCAATGATTCTCATTCATTGTGCAGCTTAATGGAACCCTTTTAGTTGTCTGTACATCAGTTATGTGGTATTTAACGAAAATTAATGATTATCAGATGAGTTGTGTTAGCTTTATCTTTCATATTGAGCTTCATTGGCTTATGCTTGAATTTCAATTCAATAAAGCTTGCAAATGAAGCAAACGTAGTAGCTGTCTCTTGTGAATTTGTTTTTATCTCTTCAGTTACATGTTGATACTATGGTTTTTTTTTTTTTTGTTGCAGATTCCTGTGAAGAAAGTTACGACATATAGTGATCTACGAAATGTGCTCATGAAGCGCATCGTACTAAGTGCTTTACATTTTCGAATTAATACAAGATACAAGGTAAGTACCATTTTTATTTTTATTTTTGTTAGGTGGAGTGGAGTGTATTCGCATTAGTTTCTCCCTTTTCCAATGAGATCACAATTTATTTGTTTTAACTGTAAATGCTAGGATTCTTGGTTCTTTCTTCAGTGATTGGGCTCAGTGCTTGCTTTTTCATGGTACCCGTCAAAACCATGTAGTTTCTGTCTCGACAGAAACCATGATTATAACCCAAAAACATACAAGGAGTACATGACAGTGATGAGATGGAATGAGATAAAACACGCAGGTCTGTTCAAGGCCCTGTTTGGAAACAATATAAGTTGGTCAACATGGCTTTTGTTAAGCCCAAAGTTAGATCTGCTTGTTTGGTAAAACCAAAAAATGCAGCTTTAAGTAGAGAAAGCGCAGAAAGTGAAAAGCCCATGGAAGTAACTTTTCAGCTGAACGTGTATTCCTTTTCATCTTTGACCAAAAAATATGGCTGCTTTTTCCATTGTGCAAGCATCAAATCAGTATTATAAGTTTTTTTCCTTGATAAACTACAACAATTATAATTAGAAATATTTTCCTTTTGGATAAAATGAGTGTAAAAGATAATTTATACTACCAAATACAAGTTTGACTTATGTTCAATTTAAATAGTTTTTTATACCAAACACCATTTCCTTATTCAGAAATGACAATAAGTCACATCTTATTACTTTCAGCCATAAGTAATGAAAAGAATTTCTTTTCAGCTTTAACAAACAGGCCCTAAATCGTATCTAATATTCTAATATCACGATTTATTGTAATTTTCAACATAATTTTTTCTGAATAAATTCTAATGAGATAATCTAATGTTCTAACGATTTCTTTCCATGGAATTCTGCTATTCTTTATACAAAGTTTGCTATTGGGGCAATATAGACATACGACTTGAATTCTTATCCATAGACTCCTTGTGATCGAATTAAGTTTCTATGGATAAAATCATAGAGTGAAATAACACTCTAATTTGGAGACAAGTGGACATGCTGAGTGATGAAATTTAATGCTCCTCCATCCCAATAAAATTACAACACTTACTAAATTGGGTCTACCCAACTAAATTGCAATTTTACCCGATTTAGAAATTTTTTCACTACAAAAATAACAAAACATCTTTACTATTTATTTTATGTCACATCAACCCATCCATCATTTTTTCTCTTTCTTTTCTTTATCTCACTCCTCTCATTCACTAAAGTCAAAGGGGGTAATTTAGTCGTTATATCAAAAATCAACACACATAAGTTATCGTGTGAAGTCAAATGGTTGTAATTCTATTGAGACGAAGGGAGTAGTTTGTACTGATCTTTTTCTACAGAGTCAATTATAAAATATTATATTGAGTGATTTAACCAAATGTAAGTGCTAAATTTATCTATTTTGTAAATTGTAGGGGATGGTGATGGTGATGGTAATGTGTAAAAATATTGGTATTACTTGGCTTCTTGCTCTGTAGTCTGTACTATCATTTAGATGCTCGTGGTTCATGACGATTACCAAAATTCCAATAGGTAGCGCTGTTAGTTGCATGTGTAGGCAGTAGCATGTGTTGACGGGTTGGTTGTAGTGTTTTAACGCTACTATGGTTGTTTCAGTGAACCTTTCTGGAATTAGTTGCGCTTGAAAACAGATGCTCATTTTGTTTTCATTCGTACTCGTCTGCCAATTTTGAAGTGCAAATATAAAGTTATCTTGTGATGTTTGCGTAGAAAAATTATTTTTATAAGCTAAGTTGTGTCCCGATGTGAGACTCTAAAAAAGGAACACCTTTTATAGTATGTATTACATATGATGATGCTGACTTTACCTTATACTCTTTCAGACTTCAAATCCTCCATTCACCTCAATCGAGCTGGATCATAGTGATTCGGATAGAGAAGGCTGTGCTGTAACTACGCTGACGGTTACTGCTGAACCTCAAAACTGGGACAGTGCAATTAAAGTTGCTGTTCATGAGGTACTAGATCACGTTATCTAGCATTTTGACTTTTAGTTTTTCCTCATATTATCAGTGGCTTTTCATGAATATTTGATGAGTTTGTACAAAAATTCTGTAGTGAAGGGAATACCATGAGCTAATCTTTTGTAGTGAAGCCTGGGAATTGTTTCTTTATCTCAATGCATCCCCTGAGCTGGATCACAGTTTAGGCACTTGATCGTCGATTGTTGGATTGATCTCATTGTTTTCCACTATTGTGCCTTGTGCTGAAATTCTTTGGGTGGCAAGATCTTGAGATTCGGGTCGCTGATCTGCTGGTCATAGTCTGGTTTCAAATATTGTTTATTGCAGCTCTACTAGAGGTTGAAGCTTATGGTTGAAGGCCCATGCACAAACTTTATATGTACTCGGAAGTCTAATGTGTGATCTTCTCTCCCTCAATTTTGTATTTTGTCTAATCATTGTTGCGATTGCAGGTCCGAAGGCTTAAAGAGTTTGGTGTGACGAAAGGTGAATTAGCTCGCTACTGTGAAGCAGTCTTGAAAGATAGTGAACATATAGCAGCCATGATCGACAATGTGCCATCTGTGGACCTTTTGACTTTTGTAATGGAAAACGATGCTCTGGGTCACAAAGTGATGGATCAACAGCAGGGGCATGAGTGTATGGTGGCCGTGGCTGGAACTATCACTCTTGAAGAAGTAACTTATGCTCTCTTTTAATTTGAGGTCTTTCTGTTTGGTTACTGCCAAAACTTGACATAAGTCTGAAAGGTGCCTGTATAAACTTCGGGTTGCCAAGCTGTGTGACCTGTGAGCTCATTACTAACAATATCATGTTGGCATGCCTTAAAAATCGTCAATCACTGCTTTTACCCCAGTGCTTCACTTATGTTCTTGGACTCATGATTCATCATTGATTCATTTGTGGCTTAGTCGCTTGAAGCGAACATTTCTTAAAGTATAAGTTCTAGTGCATATACCTGACTCGGTGATACTGGCACCTCAATTCCAGTTGCTAGTGTAAGTCAAACTTCTTGGCAGCTTCGCTGGTGACACCACCATGGGCAACGTATTCATTCTATGAATAGCTTTGTGCTATTTCATTCCCGTATTACCAATATAGGTAGCTGATAGGAATTGAGCCCATACATGATTTCCCAGTTGGTGAATGTTTTCCATCTGTTAAAGCTGCTCTTTAGGACTCTGCCTCATATATGACTCTTGACAGAAATTCTTGTCGACCATGGCGCACCTAGTTTTATGACAATCTAAAAAGTGTCTCTAAGCTAGCGGCAAATGAAACAGTCTACAAGGTTTATTTTAGCTCTGAGGGTTATAGTTAGCGGAGGTTGTAAAAGACAAATTCTTTGTTTGAACCGTCCAGCTCCTTGTGGCATTTAAACCGGTTTACAAGTGGATGGAAAGAATGGCATAATGCTTAACCGTTTCCTTACTATTCATCCGGAGGCCAATAATATTTAAACGTTATTTTAACCTTCTCCCTAGAATTGAAGAAGTCCAGCTCCTGTGGATTGAAAGATTGTTTACTTATTTGTCCAAACCTGGAAGAAGTAAAGGGAGGTGCTTGATTTATATTATGGGGGAGTAAAATGGATTAAGGTTGTATATGGCATTCCTCGTTTTTTCCAAGAATGTCCTTCCTTTTTCAGCCTGAATACTTACTCTGAGAAGCTCCTGATGGTTCCTGGCTGTTGATGTGATATCAGGTCAATAGTATCTCAGCTGAGCTACTTGAGTTCATTGCTGATTTTGGGAAACCAAGTGCTCCTTCTCCTGCAGCGGTTGTTGCTTGTGTCCCGAAGAAAGTTCATATTGATGGTGAGGTTGAAACAAAGTTCGAAATATCATCGGATGAGATTTCAGCTGCTATAAGAGCAGGATTGGAGGCGCCTATAGAGGCTGAACCAGAGGTCACTCTTTGAAAATCAGATACATTAGCTTTGTTGTTCTTTTTAGTAATTCGCAAGATGTGTTTGCTTTTCCAGCCATTTTTTTCTTTTTCTTTTTTCATCTTCTTATATAGTTTTTACTAAATGTTATTCATTGGGATGATTTTTCTGCAGCTGGAGGTGCCAAAGGATTTGATAACTACGCCACAGCTCCAGGAGCTGAGATTGCGGCGTAAACCATCCTTTGTTCCTCTCGATCCAGATTCAGGGAGCACTAAACGGTATGATAAAGAGACAGGGATCACACAGCGCCGCCTTTCAAATGGAATCCCTGTGAATTATAAGGTATTAGCTAATCACTATGTAGCTGCTGCCTGGAGGCAAAAACAAATGCATTGCTCCTTGTGATTTCTTTTGCGAGACTGATCTACTTAGTAAAGAAATCAAAGATTTGCCTTGAATTGATGCTCTGTCTGTCTCTATTCTGCTGATTCAAATCAAAGAATGAAACTCCATGTGTGCATCAATGTAATGTCATTGATATTTGTCTTAGGTGCATATATCTAATTCTACTTGTGTTTTATTTACCTGCTGATGATATTCAGAATGATCATCGGCTCACAGTTTTATATCTTCATCCTAAATCTACCCCTTGTTACTACTCTTTTCTTCCCAACTTAGATTCCTCTATGTTTTTTTAATTTACCTGCTCTAACAGTGATCCTCCTCTTACGTTGAACTTAATTTGTCTGAAGACAGTCATTGGTTTTATTATCGAATTATGTGCTATTATTTATTTATTTATTTGTTGTTTATTTCATTTCACTTCATTTTTTGAGGACATCCGGAAACAATCTCTGTTGTTCAGCAGGAAGAAGACTGTACACTTCGTCCTCCCTTGACCATGTCTATGACTGGATAAGACTTGTAAAGTCATTGTTGGTATTGTTTATTTGTTACACTGCAATTGACTGGTTTCTGTTCAAACTGACAACGCTAATGTATTATTTTGATATGGTCATGGGCCCATGACTAGCCCCGATCATTTTCATTTGTTTTTCTCTGTTAGTATAGTGATACAGGTCTGTTCAGTATGGCTATGGTGTTCATTCATGCAATTTATAGGTTTTCTCTGTTGCTTTTTCTTCGCCTAATTTGCAAATTGTCCAAGTCAAAGAATTAGATTCCCTGAACAGAATTCATTGTGTTGATTTGGCATATGTACTAGAAGTTATGGCTTTGTTGTTCTTCCATCCGTTGAAATTTTAAGTTCTGTTGTCTCATAAATATTCCAAATGCAGATCTCACATACTGAAAACCAAACTGGTGTCATGCGGTTGATAGTTAGTGGTGGACGAGCTATGGAGAGTTCTGAGGCAAGAGGAGCAGTGGTTGTTGGAGTACGAACCCTTAGTGAAGGAGGTCGTGTTGGCAATTTTTCTAGGGAACAGGTATATAATAAGACAATTTTGAAATGAATGTAGGCAAGACTAGTTCCACTGATTGGTCACGAGAAGTTCAATTAGGCTTCTGTAGTGTTCTTTATTATTTTATGTTTGATTTTATGCTTATCCATTTTCATTTCACTTGGCTTGTTATGACTTCTCACCTGCGGTGCAACAAGTTTCAGTTCAAATATAGCTCATGAAAATAGATTTCCTACTAGATTGATACCTGTTTTTAGCTGGAAGGGAACCAAACTTACCCATTTGTTCGAGGGTGAACATATCTATATTTTCTTACCAAGACTGACTACTAGTTTGTATAGACTGCTTCTTAACTAATACTTCCTCCGTCCAATTAATATTACGACAGTTTCTCTCACCTTTTCAAGGAAATGAGACAATGACCCATTGTGTCCATCGTTTTGGTTTATTTTATTGGAGTACGTATTTCGTTTTCTAACCTTGTGACGATAATCTTTGGATATGTTGTACTTGGAACAAAAATTGAACCAGGAATGTGAAATGCATAATCATGCCATCCTCTGGAGTGTGATTCTTTACTTTATTCTGTCACTGTGCCAAGTTAGGGCCAGCAATTTTACTTTACTTTATAATCTGTATTTTACTTTGTCCGTAGTTTAGGCAGACATTAATGCGGGTATCCTTTTGCAGGTAGAACTTTTCTGTGTGAATCATCTGATAAACTGCTCCTTGGATTCAACCGAGGAATTCATTTGTATGGAGTTCCGCTTTACTATGAGAGATAATGGGATGCGTGCAGCTTTCCAGCTGTTGCATATGGTTCTTGAGGTACATGCGGCATAAATACTGATCTCCTTCTGCTGGTGGTTGTGTGCTCTGCTGCAAACATGTTCACCTGCTTGTTTTATTTATTATGCGTGCTTGCTTACCTGGGATTCACTCTCTTTTTTCAATAAACTATTTTTGTAAAACATAGCAACGATTTTACTCTAGCTACTAGGCTTCATCCCTGATATACTTGCATCTTCAAAATGAAATTCAGACAAGCAGTTTCTCATTTTATTTTATTTTATTTTAAAAAAATTTTAGAACTCTTTTTAATATATATTTTACTCTATATTGTTAACCTTTCATTTTCTTTCTTATTTGGGACATGCTGCTCACCTATATTGCACGTTTCAAACGTTTCTGGAGACCATATCTATTCATTGTCATGTTTATTAAGTTGCATAGTCGGATGTTGGTCTGACGGAAACAGTCAATTTTATGCTCTGGTTTCTTGAAGGTTAACTTTCCTGCTTATGCTAAGATTATTTAAATTCTACAGTAGTTGCTCCTGAAAGAAATTCTAAAAATCACCTGGTTTGCTGTGTTGTGAATATCTGTTTTTGTTAATTATGTAATGACCGATGTCGAACTATTTTCTTAATTTATACTTCAATGTATGTCCATTGTTGAAGGCCATATTGGCAATTTGGAATAAATCTCATAGTACAACTCAGGTGGAGATTGGAATAACAGTTTTTTTAATAAAAAAAAATTCAATCCTTGAGCTTTGTATACTACAATTACTTCTGTGATCTGTCCCATATACACCAATTTTCTAATGGGTGTGCATTTATTGTTATTCTTGCTTTTCTATTGTTGTGAAATGCAGGGTAGTGTTTGGCTGGATGATGCGTTTGAGAGGGCGAGACAGGTATACCTGTCATATTACAGGTCAATTCCAAAAAGCTTAGAGCGTTCAACTGTTCACAGGCTTGTCACAGCAATGTTGAATGGAGATGAGAGGTTTGTTGAGCCAACACCGGAATCATTACAGAATTTAACGTTGCAGTCTGTAAAAGATGCAGTAATGAGTCAATTCACTGCATCAAATATGGAGGTTCGAATCCTTTTTGTTGGCTTGATGGTCATTGTTAGCCCATTGATAATGGAAGTAACTTCTGGCAAATTTTATTATTGAATTTTTCAAATCCTTGATGTTAATGTGTGATTATCTTTGGGCTATTTGCACTACAGGTTAGTGTAGTAGGAGACTTCTCTGATGCGGAAATTGAATCTTGCATTCTCGATTACCTTGGCACAGTTAAAGCAACTTACAACAGCGTCAAGGAATATAACCCTTGCCCTATTACATTTCGGCCATCACCATCTGACTTGCAGTTTCAACAGGTGAGCACGATCTCTGGATGAAAGCATGACATCCAATCATACTGCTGTCCC